>ML800560.1:0-12671 GCA_009831015.1 Picea engelmannii
GAAATATCTAACCAATTTCTTGTATTATGTTGTATACGACTTTGGCCCTTGGATGTGGTCATATGAATGCTCAATGTAACCATGATTGTATCCACTCTAGTAATCAAGTTTTACTTGGCATTAGATGTCCACATCTTCAAGTAGATATGTTTGAGTAGACACAATCTATAATGGCTATCTTCTTTGATGGAGATTAAAATAAGGATTGTGCATGATGTCCAATTTATAGGGCAACATTCGACGAAATATTTGCTCGGATATTGGTTCATGGCCATGATTCCTTCTACTATGGTTAGACTGTAAAAAGTACATACTATTTGCCAAAGGTCGTGTTGCCCCTATCTTGTAGTTATAGACCGATTCCATGCAATTACATAGTACATAGATGTATGTAAAAAGTACATACTATCCACAAAAAATTACTATACAAGATGTGCTCCACGTGGCGCACATCTAAGGACCAAATATGAGAGTTCGGTGGCACACATTAGATGGTCAGATTCGAGGATTTGACGCCTACCACGTGGCACACATCCGACGGCCAAATCAGAGAGATGGAGGCATGCCACATGGCACACATACGATGTCCAAATCTGATCGCTACATGCATGCCACGTGGCACACATCCAAGGACCAGATCCAAGGGTTGGAGGCTTGCCAAGTGGTGCATAATAAATGGTCATATCCGAGGGAAGGAGGCCTACCACATGGTGCACATCCGACGACTAGATCTGAGTGTTGGAGGCCTGCCACGTGGTGCACATCTGACGGCCATATCTGAGGGTAGGGGGCTTGCCACGTAGCTAACATACAACAGCTAGATCTGAGGGTTGGAGGCGTGCCACATTGCGAACATCTGACGACCAGATCCAAGAGCTGCAGGCCTGCCATGTGTCACACATCCCACGACCATATCCGAGGGATGAGGTTTTCCATGTGACGGGCGTCCGACGGTCACATCCGAGCATTTTTGGCATTCCACGTGGCGCACATCCCACGGCCATGTTAGAGGGTTGTAGGACTCCCACATGGTGCACATTCGATGGCCAGATCTGAGTGTTGGAGGCCTGCCATGTGGCGCACATCTAAGGACCAAATCTAAGAGTTGGAGGCTTGCCACGTGGTGCACATTAGATGGCCAGATCCAAGGACTGGAGGCCTGCCATGTGGCACAAATTTGACGACCATATTTGAGAGTTGGAGGCCTTCCACATGGCACACATCCAACAGCCAGATCAGAGCATTGGAGGTCTACCACATTGCTCCACACCTGATGATGTTAAACGAGCCACATGGAAGACGTCTGAGAGGCATATCAGATGGTAAAAATTGCATCACCTGATAGAGATATGATGGCTTGATCCGACAACCGTGAACGTGCCTCCTTGCACATATCTAACTGCTTGATCCAATGGCCACAAAAATGTTCCACCACCTGGCAGAGATCTAACGGACTAGCGCAGATATTTTTCACGCTAATGTTCACCTATACCTTCTATCCAAACACACTCCTTTGTGCCTACACCTTTATGCTACTCATGCTCAACCTTGTTACCTTTCTATTTTGATTTCCTACACATTAGCTATTTTTTCATGTTCTTATCCCAATGCCTTAGCATTGGTGTTATATGCTCCTACATAAATTTCCAACCATAACCATACCAAAAATGGAAATAAGACTTCATACACTCTTCAATCATATTATTAGGACACATTAAATCACCTTGAATCGATCAATCCTTAGAAATTATTGACTCTTTTCCTTCTCTTTCAACCCCCTCCCTTTCGTAGCTTTTAACAAATTAAGTGGAAACTATCTTTCCATATCATAGGCTCGTATCCTTCTTTGTCATTTCCTTGGACCTGAGTGTAGAAAGGTCAATATTCTTAGGATCTTCGCCCATTTGGTCTATGGGTCAAACCCCTAAGTTGTTTGGCCACTATCATTGTTTATATTAAATAGAGTAATCTTACTTGTTTTTTCGATCTTTGAGATATGCAGCTCCCCTTCCTTATGTTCTTTTTAGATATTATCCCACTTTGGTGCTAACAATATGTAGAGGTGTTTGTGTGCTTTGATAATCCTCCCTCTCTTTCTAGGTGAATGTGCACTTTGTGGGTCCCCTTCCTTATTCATTTTGTGAATACTTGTATTGTGTGGGTTCCATTCTTTATTCATTTTTCCAATCCTTGTGCTTTGTGTGCCCCCTTTATTGTGTGCTATGTGAATCCTCCTCTCATGAGTACAAACATCGCTTCTAAGTGCATGTGCATTTTCAGTTTCCCCTTCTTTGTGTACTTTGGATCCTTCCTCGCTTTAGTATTGATTTTAAGTAGAGGTCCATGTGTGCTTTGTGGGTCCCTTTAATCCTTAATGTGTGCTTTGAAAATTGTACCTCACTCTATAACTAACATTGTTTAGAAGTGCATGTGTGATTTGTGTTATCTATCTTTATGATGCCTCCTTAATTGAAATTTTACAACAAATCAAGGTGGCATGTCCCTTGCTAAAGATTTTGTTCCATGTTAATATGAATTCCTTTTTGTGGGTCCACATTTTTGTGATTATGTTTTAATTGCAAGCTTACTAGAAGTCTATATCACATATATTTGGTTGAAGACTTCATTCCATGTTATCATGGTTTCATTTTTATGTTAAATTGGTGTAGAAAGAAAATGATATATATGATAATTTCGTTGATCTGGATTGGATCATTATATTTGAAAGTTGCTTTGGATATTTTTCACCTTCACCCTTAGATGTTGTATATGGAAAACGAGGAGGAGTGAGGGAGGACCTCACAGGAGATGCATTAAAAGCAGAAACAATTGTTGAAAAGATAAATCAGATCCATTTGCAAGTACATGAGACACTGAAGAAGTCACAGGAAAAGTACAAGGCTAGACATGACCAACACAAAATAAAGAGAAAATTTAGAGTGGGAGACATAGTATGGTTACAATTGAATGAGGAAAGGCTATAGGGTCCTGGTAAGAATATCAAAGCTCTGTGATATGGTCCTTTTGAGGTATTGGAAAAGGTGGGAGATAATTTCTACAGACTTAGTCTACCCCCATACATGCATATTTACTCAATAGTGAATGTGGATAATCTCAAACTCTATGAGCCTTCCATGTTGGATGAGGAGAAGTAGTAAGTCCTACCTTCCATAGACTACTTAGCACCAGATGCTCAAGCAGAGTTAGTAGAGGACACAATTTTGCAGAAGCATTCTAGAACTACAAGACAAGGGAAACACAACCTTTGGCATATTAGGTTGAAAGGACAACTTATAGGCAAAGCAAAGTTGTACTCCATGGAGAAGGTAGAGGAATCTATTCACCTCATTCAATAAATAGTTTGGGGACCAAAAGCCTCCCTAAATGGGGAGGTATGACCTAGATTGGATCATTATATCATTTGGCATATATATTGATTATTTTAGAGTGAAAAAATTAGAGGAAACATCTTGCAGGGTCATTTTAGAAGTAGGTCCCATTTTGAAAAATTGGGGTTCAGAACCTTCAGGAGCCATTTTGAGGCATTAAACAATGTTTTTGCAGTTTTAGTGTTTGAAACTTATTCCCACCCCCTTGACGGTGTTCTACACTATGATACTTTTTCGATAGTCCAAATTGTGTGTCAATCGGAGTTCGTATGTAAAAGTTATGTCTCCCGCAAGTTGACCTATCATGTTGACTACCATGGTACAAGAGGATGCCATGTCAACTCCCATTACTCATGCATATGATACTAGCCATGTGATGAATTTCAATAACATCCTAGAAGTTTCAAAATCCTACCACTATTTAGGGTTGAGGAAGTAAAAAATCTACCCTTAGATGGTTATCGGGCTATGTTAAATATTGGGCCACTAGGGGGAGATGGGGTTCCATTCTATGTTATTGTGTTGTGTTTCATAGAAAAGTAGAACAATTGGGAGTGGGAAATTAGAGAGCATAAAAAAGGGGGTTAATGATTTGTAGTAGCATAAAAGGCCACTATTCTCAAGTAACTCCATAGAGAGTGTCTTCTTTGTAACACACCCAACCACCCACAGGCCAAACACTCTACCTCCAAAACTCACTTCTAAACTTATTTTGAATTCTAATAGCAATAAATTAATAAAGAGGCATGAAAGAAACATGTTAACATCACATGAAATGATCAAGATTCATGCCACAACATAAAATAAATTAATATAATGCCATGCACAAAAATAACCAGCAAGCATGCATCTTATAACATAAGAGTCTCGGAGACAATAATTAATGCATAGTGGAAATAAATGTATAAGTAGAGAAACACATGACAAAGAGAATTTATCTTAATCAAAACATTCACCAACCAACTGCAGATCAAGGATGTTCCACCCAACCATAGAAACTATTGTTCCAAGTCTCAACGACAATGTCACCCCTGAGCCAAGGCTATGAATCCACGAGGAAGGTTCTAGGGTGTCACTCAACTTCCCAAACCAGTTATCACTCAAGCTCTCACAGGTTCCTCAACACACAACAATCTAAAGTACACCATCTCTCTTCTCTCCAGCCTGCACAACCCAAGAGAATGAAACCCCTTCTCTGCCATGTAGTCCCTCAGGTTGTCCACCTCCTTCTAGGGTTCCAGTGTATCTGTTTAAGAATCTCCATGTTGGGACTCTTAGGACTCACAACTATGAATAAAATTTAGCACATGCCAATGCATCTCAGACATGCAAGCACAAATTCATGGTTGGAATACACCAGTCATTACTAGAGCCGGCCAACAATGGTTTCTTTCCCAACAATTCGTTTTTCCTTTCCCATCCAAGACCAAGGATGAATGAGCAACAATGAATGAAAGTATGAAAGTGTGTATGGAGAAGAAAAAAATGAGGAGTGTGAACAATGCAAAATGAATGAACAGAGTGAATGAAGAAGAACCCCCCAAAATCCCACAAGATGGGTTTATATATTTACATGCAAATCAAGAACCACATGGCCTTCCCCAAGAAGCTCATGTAACCACTTATCCCCATTAAAACAATTATAGGTAAAAAAAATATGATAATATGACTTAGACCCTTAAGCCCCCTCTCTCGTGGAATCATAGCTCCATATAACTCTTGTCCTTGTACATCTAGTAGCCAACAATGTATTTTGTTATTAATAATGATCAAAACATTATATTTCCTAGGCACGTTGGCCTCTTTAATTGTTTGGGCACTCAGACCTTTCATCAAATAGACAAAATACATTATTTAATATAGGGACTCAAAACCGGGGTATTACATTCTCCTTTGTACTTTCATTATTTTGATACCAGAGAAAAGAGAGCAGAGAAACCTCACCTTCTGGCTGGGTTTTCTCCCGTAAGGGTTTCCCAGAGAAAATATTTTGTGTTATCTTGTGGATGGTATGTGATTTTACTTTATTATTCTCTATTTTCCACATTTTATCTATTTCATGCATAAGCAAAAAAATAGTAACTAAATATTCTAGAATGTGAAGGAATTCAACCTTCACAGTGTAGATTTTAGTTTTATTTATCAGATCTATTGTGACAAACCATTCTAGTGGGATATCCACAACAATTTATAGATCATTCACATTAGCAAAAAAGTTGAACAATAAAATAAGTTATGGATTATGCAATTCATCACAAGTAACAAATTTATAATGGTCAATGTTCATTGTTCTAATTTCTTTCTCATGTTATTCTGACTCTCCCTATGTTAAAAGTTAAATGAAAGACAAAACCAAAGAGTGTAGTAATCTTACATGGAGACCAATTTTGAAACATTAAAAAATTGGTTTATGAATCACTACACAATCTACAAGCACCAAAATATTTGTGAATCTTTTTTGTTTAAAGTAACTGAAACTTTATATATATAACAATTGTGCAATTTCAAACATCAAAATTTCAGCATTGTTGATACAAAATTATGCTTCATGGCCATGATTCCTTCCGCTATGGTTAGACTGTAAAAAGTACATACTATATGCCAAAGGTCATGTTGCCCCTGTCTTGTAGTTCTAGACCGTTTCCATGTAATTACATAGTACATAAATGTATGTAAAAAATACATACTATCCACAAAAAATTACTATACAAGATGTGTGCCATGTGGCGCACATCTAAGGACCATATCTGAGAGTTGGAGGTCTGCCATGTGGCACACATTAGATGGTCAGATTCGAGGGCTGGACATCTGCCACGTGGCACACATATGATGGCCAATCGAAGAGTTGGGGGCCTGCCACGTGGTGCACATTAAATGGTCAGATTCGAGGACTGGACGCCTGCCACGTGGTGCACATTAAATGGTCAGATTCGAGGACTAGACGCCTGCCACGTGGCACACATCTGACAACTGAATCAGAGAGTTGGAGGCCTGCCACATGGCACACATCCAATGTCCAATTATGATCGCTACAATCATACCACGTGGCACACATCTAAGGACCATATCCGAGGGCTAGAGACCTGCCACATGGTGCATAATAAATGGCCATATCTGAGGGCAGGAGGCCTACCACGTGGTGCACATTTAATGACCAGATCTGAGTGTTGGAGGCCTACCACATGGTGCACATCTGACAACTAGATATGATGGTTGGAGGCCTACCACATAGCTCACATACAATGGCTAGATCTGAGGGCTGGAGGCATGCCACGTTGTGAACATCTGAGGGCCATATCTGAGAGCTACAAGCCTGTCATGTGTCACACATCCCACGACCATATATGAGGGATGAGGTTTTCCATGTGGTGGACGTCCAATGGTCATATTTGAGTGTTGTTGGCCTTACATGTGGTGCACATCCCATGGCCATATTAGAGGTCTGCAAGATTTCCACATGGCGCACATCTGATGGCCATATATGAGAATTGGAGGCATGCCATGTGGCGCACATATAAGGACCAAATCTAAGAGTTGGAGGTCTGCCACGTGGTGCACATTATATGGCTACATCTGAGGACTGGAGGTCTGCCACATGGCACACATCGGACGACCAGATCCAAGAGTTCAAGGCCTGCCACGTGGCTCCACATCTAATGGTGTTAAACGAGCCACATGGAAGATGTCTTAGAGGAAGGTCGGATGGCCAGAAATGCATCACCTGGTAGAGATCTGATGGATTGATCCGACAACCATGAAAACACCTTCTCGCACAGATCTAACTACTTGATCCAATGGCCACAAAAATTTTCCACCACCTGCAAGAGATCTGATGGACTGGCGCAGATCTGACGGATAGATCCCATAACAAGATGACAATGTTTCTCGACGCTCATGGGTTTGCTAATGGAGTTTCTCTTTAAACAAAGGATTTATTGTTGCAAATGGGCGGTCAAGTTGGATTGGTATTTGAGGGATAAGAATGCAACATGATCTTATTTCACTATATCAAGAAATATCCAAGGTGAAAATTGAATCATGTATGGTCGACCACTAAATACGTTCGAGAACGCTGGAATTTGCATATAGATATGGGATTTCGAAGCATATATTATCTTTTTTCTTTTTTGAAGGGATGTTTTTTGAATCATGGCTCACATGCACTTACATATCATAGGACACTAATATTTAAAAAAATATATAAATGTGTGATGTTAATCATTTTTCTCCTTGATAGATGTTGAAGCATTCTTAGATCTCTCAACTGTCTGGAACGCAACAATAAACTAACATACCCCTAAAGTAGGGGAAAGGAAACGCTGAAAAATATAAAAGGTAGAAAATGTATGAAAAGAAGAGAAGAACAATGGAATCAATTACTTGCAAAATGAAAATAAGCTATATAGAATATAGTCAACTTTGTTGAAAAGGCAATAGTCGATTAATATATGGTTAATATAAAATGTGCGAGAAAATGAAAGATCAATAAATTCAATTACATGAAAAATAGACATAATTTTGGGTAACTAATACCAAATAAGTCTCTTTCACAATCATAAAATGGATAAGAATGTAAATCATATGGATAAGAATGTAAAGATAAAATAAAAGGAAATATATCGCAATAGAGAATGGCGAGTTTAATTGCAAGAAGTTTGAGATTTTATGAACGTTTGAGAATTATCTACAGAAGTTTCAACATTAAAGAAACACATGCTCATGTCTATTCTCATCCATGTGCCAATACCAAATTTGACTTTGAAATTGAAATTTTTTATTTACAGGCTAAGAGCAGAGAAAAAATGATCAAACTGAGTACGAGCTTGTCAAAACCGGATATCGTAGCTTGTATGTATGATCCAGATGCAAATAAATAAGTCAATATGTTCTTCAAGAAAAATTGATCCATGGCATATGGGATATTAATGAGAATAAAAGGAGGAACGCATAAGGCAAATGTAGGAAACGATATTTAAGATTTAACATGTATAGTTTTCTAAGTTCATAATTGATTTTTTATGCTAGAGAAGAGGGTATAAAACCTCACACACAGTTGGCATCTATATCATTGTGTCCTCAACTTGTGGGCATTATCAAAGCCTGTTGTACTATATTTTCTTTGTGATGGCATGTCAGGCCTTTAATAGCTATTTTACCAGACCACAACATAGACTTGTACAATGGGCATGAGATTGACTATGTTTCTATAAGCTAGCGAGAGCGTTCCACCACAAGTATGAGCGAGCGAGTGACAAGCTAGGACACTCTCAATTCTATTGAATTCCACTAAATATGGTGTTGGTGTGAGACATACACAATGCATTGTTAGATGACTCTTGATGCCATTTGAATCATTATTGTCACCACGCTAGTTTTTCAATACTCACAACACTGTAGAAGATGAAGATGGAGTGAGGGTCTTCAACAGAAAAAGGGGATTTTCCTTAACTCATTGTCATGGCAAGGAGTCCAATGGAGGCTATCTTTCAGGGTTTTATCTAATCAGAAGAAACATATTTGAATTTAGGGGAACATATAATTTTTTGAATGTTGACTTTGAGAGAAAATAAGAAGACAAAGTGGAGCAGAAGCAACAAAGAGAGTAGTACTCATTTTCCATTGACAGAGCACGCGGAATGTGGAGGGACGAGTTCAAGGTAGATTGGATTTCGTACATCTAATAGATAAGAGAGAAATGGAGGCTCAGAATGCTAGACAAATGTTTCTCAAAGACACATTTGATGTTTGTTTTCATAGGTACATGTTGTTCCTTCCTTATATAATAAATAAGACACTCCTAGCTATCCCTCTATACAAATTAAAATGTCCAAAACATACATACAAATTAAATCTCAAAGCATAGCTCCTTCTAAAAAAAATTAGAATATGCCCAAAGGAAAACTTTAAGTTAGTTCGACATTGGGAAATAATTTTAATAAATAAATTATGATTTTTTTAAATTTTAATAGAAAATTTTTAAATTTTATTAAAGAATTTAGGTTAAAAAATTATATTCAATCATTAAACCTTAACTACATATTTATGTTTCCAAAAAAAATTATCATAATATCATTCAAGTGTTAGAAAATATTGAAAAATATTTATTATAATTCTATTAAAAATTTTATGTCGAATTATTTAAGCTCAACCACCTTATTATTCCATTTATTTACTTATGTCTTCATAACACCTTGCCATAATGTCATTCAAATATGATTAAAAAAAATATATTATAAAAGGTCTTTTTATTTTTATTCATATTAGGAGTAAAAAATCATAGATTTTATCATAAATCGTTTAGAATAAAAAAATATCATTATATTGAAATCAACTATATATATCATATAAATAATTGAAAAAAATACTTTCTAATTTAAAAGTATATGATTTCAATCGACACTCATTTTTGTAAATCAAACAAAGAGTAACATTTTATTAACATGGAGATACTCTTCATCATCGAAGAATATACCAATAAACACTTGATTGTAATTGTTTTTATCTCCAAATCCATTTGATGTTATAAATTTGAAAGAAAAAATATGCACATTCTCTTTGCATCCTCATTCACAATTTACTGGAATAATACATGTGTCATGCCTCCTGAGCTTGCTGAGAACTGTCAAGAACCTTCATTATGTGCTATGAAAAAATATTTAAAAGAATAAATTAGCATGTTTGGAAGTATAATCAATTGCAAAATGCGCGGCAACTATAAGAAAAAAAATGTAAGGAAAAAAATTGTAAACTACAAGAAAAATGAAGACTCGTTCATTTAGAGATCAACAAGAAGGGGAGAAAAGCTACACCTATTCCTTCATTTTGGGTTGTTGCATAAAATACCCATTTGATATAAATATAAACTAGCTTGACCCACAAACCCTAACAAAGTCAAAAACTCACTCTTCGTGAAGTGATCCGACCAAAAAAAAAGTACAGGGGACATAATTCCTGCAACAACGACCATTAAAGCTTCAGCACCTTTCATCATGAATCAAATGTGAAGCTGAGAAGAAGAATTCCCTTTGCCCAAAACAGAAAATTGTGAAGCTGAGAAGAATAATTCCCTTCGCTCGGAATGAAAAATTGATTGTAAACTAAAAAAAAAAATGTTGATAAAATCCAGCGTTGGCCTGCCCAGTGAGGCCCTTCGATAATGAAAACCCCAACTGTGGTGTAAAGGAAGTGTGCGAGGTCGGTCACGCCTCATCCGAGAAAGTGATATGTTTGAGAACATTCTAAAGCAACCCATGTGGTAGTGTGTCGGTGTCAAGTCCAAGCTATTGGCCGAAAGAAACCTTGAAGTCGTCGCATGTTGAACAATTTTCCTTTGGAGTTGGTGAGGGATAAAGATGCATGGTGAATGTTAAGCCCTAATATTGGCTCATTACCCCTTAATTGGGGCATATTACATTAGTAATGTTATTTTATTTATGTCGGCTTTATTCCATTAGTTGTAATTATACCTCCTAGTCTCCTATATATACCAAGGAGACATTTTCATTTGGAATCATCTTGTACTTGAACATTTATATGGGGTAAAAGGAGGTTTCCCCCTCGAAGAGGACTATTATCTGAAATTCTCCCTTTTTCAAGGTGTTGAGTACTTATTCTAAGGTTTTTCTAAGCTATATTGATATTTGGTTCTTAACATATGGTATCAGAGCTCAAGGTCTTGGGGTTTCGCTACTACATCTGAGACATCGTGGAATTTTCTCTATAACTTTTTTTCTACAATGATTCAGAAGGAACGACTTGGAGTATATTTAGTAAATGGATCAAGGTACGCTGGGTTAAAATTTCATCTCCTGAGGCCTTATACTTTCGTAGATACAGCCTTTGTAATATAGGGTTCTGGAATCATCCTGAATTGAGTCATTGCGGAATTTTCACTATAAATTTGTTTTTGTAACATTTCAAACCCTGAAGTCTAGATCATATTCTCATAAATTAGTAAGGTATCTTTGGTAGAAATTCCAACTTCTTCTTCATCTCAAATTTGTAGATACACCCTGTGGAAGATAGGGTATCTGACTAGTCCTATTGACTAGTCTCAAGCAGGTGTTTCGGGTAAAACAATCATAAATTATTCCTAGATTATCAAAATTGAGTGAGACTAGTTGCATTGGATAGTGGACAGCCCGTAGTAGTTCTGGTACAAGTTTCAAAATTTTATATCAATTATTTTGTGCGGGGAATGATATACAAGTGATATCTCCTGGAAAGGCCAAAAAATCAGCAAGTTGCGGGGAAGTTGCTATAAATTCCACTTGGCACATCCTATTTTTATCAGACCTGTCACATTGAAGAGAAGAAATATCAGAGACCTACAAAAAATAAAATTTCATACTCAGAAGGGCTGAAATTTTGGAGATACAATAAAAGGAAGATTCTCTAGCAGAGCCACCTCAAAATCAAGATTTAAAGTGATACTTGGCCAACATGCCACCAAAAAAGGGAACTTCTACACCAAATAAGCCTCCAGACAATTCTACTTGGAATCTTGATGAAGGTAAAGAAATGCGTAGGGACATAAAGGATTTACAAAAGAAGACAGTAACCAAATATGAACTACAAGAGATGATGGATTCAATGGAAGCTAAGTTGGATACTAAGATGGATGGTTTAAAAGGGGAGATCATGGAAGGATTGAAAAATTTCCTAATAGAGAGGACACCTGAAAGTGAAAATGTATACCATGAAATTTTTGATGAGGACACAAGGAAGGTGAATCAAGAATGGAGAAACTCCAACTTTGGGTTGAAGACCAACCACGTTCCTAAGATCGAGATGAGGAAGTTTGATGGCAAGGACCCAATCACATGGATACTTCAGATGGAGCAATTTTTTGATCTACATAATGTGCCACATACACAAAAGGTACGAATTGCTTCTTTATATTTAGAACCCAATCAATTTGTATGGTATCGATGGCTTTGTTCTCGCAAATCACTTGTCACTTGGACGATTTTCACGAAAGAAATGATAGCACACTATGAGGATACAAGGAGCAGTACCTTCTTTAGCCAATTGATAAATCTCAAGAAAAAGGGTTCAGTTACCGAGAACATTGAGAACTTCCAAAGATTGAATATAAATGTAACAGATATTCCAGATGAGCACTTGATTGATGTATTCGTAGGAACTTTAAAGGATAACATTCAACATGAGGTTCTCCTTTGGGAACCCAAATCATTGGAGAATGCATTTAAGGTGGAAAGAAATGTTGAAAGTAAAAATATGGCTATGGCTACTAGAAGGACCAATCCTAACATCTATAGA
>ML800560.1:37284-59919 GCA_009831015.1 Picea engelmannii
GTATTTTATGGGAATATGCTTGGTCTTGGAGTGGAATACAGGATTCTTGGACACACTGATGGCACTAGTGTTATCACAATGAATTGGGATCGGTGCAGTGTATTTTACCTCCAAGTCTGCAAGTGTCTAAATCATCCATAATATATGAGTGCAACAGGTAGCAGCAGCAATGTACTCTACCTCTGTAGTTGATAAATAAATGGAACCTTGTTTTTTACTCAACCATGCTACTAGAGAATCTCCTAAGAAAAATGCACCTCCACTCGTGCTTTTCCTTTCATCCATGCAGTTAGCCCAATAAGCATCTGAGTAGGCTGATAATTGAAAATTTTGATTCTTAGGATACCATAGGCCATAGTTCATTGTTTCTTTCAAATATATGAATATCCTTTTGACAGCTAGCAAATGAATTTGTTTAGGTGCAGACTGATATCTTCCTACCATTCTAACAACATGCATTATGTCTGGGCGAGATGTTGTGATGTACAGCAGGCTGCTTATCATTGACCTATATGAACTTTGATCAACATCAGGTGAGTCATCATCTTTGCTTAATTTGCATCTAGTAACCATAGGTGTGCCCACGGGTTTAGAATCTTCCATTTGAAACTTTTTCAACATTTCTCTTAGATATTTTTCTTGAGAAATGAACATCCCTTCAGACCTCTGAGTAATTTGTAGACCAAGAAAAAATGACAATTCACCTATCATAGACATTTCAAACTCAGAATCCATGGCAGAAGCAAACCATTTTACCAATGAATCCTTATTACATCCAAAGATGATGTCATCTACATAGACCAACACAATGAGAAAATCATCACCCTCTGTTTTGATATATAGATTGTTGTCAACTATTTCTCTCTTGAACCCTTTGTCTTTGAGATACATATCCAGTCTGTGATACCAGGCACGAGGAGATTGTTTTAACCCATATAAAGTTTTCTTCAGCTTGCATACTAAGTTAGGGTTATCAGACAATTCAAAACCCTCTGGTTGTTCCATATAGACTTCTTCATTTAAATATCCATTTAGAAAAGCTGACTTGACATCCATTTGATAAACTTTAAACCTTTTATGACAAGCATAGGCAAGAAATATTCTGATATCTTCTAACCTTGCTATGGGCACAAATGTTTCATCAAAATCCAGTCCTTCTATTTGAGCATAACCTTTACAGACCAATCTTTCTTTGTTCCTGACAACTTGTTCCTGCTCATTCAACTTATTCTTAAAGATCCATTTGGAACCAATGATATTTTTACCTTTTGGTCTATGAACCATCTCCCACGTATTGTTTTTCTCAATTTGATCAAGTTCTTCATTCATTGCTTTAACCCAATGTTCATCTTTGCTAGATTCATTAAAATTCTTGGGTTCCATCTTGGATATGAAAGCTATATGTGATTGTTTAGTGTTTTTTATTATCTTTCTCCTGGTTTGTACACCTTTGTCTTTTTCACCAATTATCTGACTTGCAGGATGATTCTTTTGAGTGATTCTGGAGGAGGAATTTGATGTTGTCTGTTGATTTGAGTTTGTCTGAGTATCTGTGTCTTCATCTGATTCAGAGTCTTCATTTTCTGATTCTTGGACCTGTTCATCTTCGGCTTTAGTTGTGTCTTCTGTAGAAGACTCATTACTGTACACCTCTCTTACTGGGATTCCTTCATCAACTTTTACGTCAATACAGTCAACCATTTTATGCAACCTCTTATTATAGCATCTATATCCTTTACTGTTTGTAGCATACCCCAAGAAGATACCTTCATCATCCCTATCATCATATTTGCCAAGGTTCTCATCATTATTCTTTATGTAGCATTTACTCCCAAAGACTTTGAAGTGTTTAATTGAAGCGGGTCTCCCAAACTACAGTTCATAAGGTGTCTTGTCACTTTATGGTCTGAGGTGGGCTTTGTTAAGAACATGGATTGTTGTGTGTATTGCTTCTACCCAATGGGTTTGACCAATGTTCTTCTCATTCATCATTGACCTGGCCATTTCCTGCACTGTTATGTTTTTCCTCTCAACTACTCCATTTTGTTGTGGAGTTCTTAGGATTGTGTATTCTCTCTTGATCCCATGCTTATCACAGAATTCCTTGAAGTCACTTGACATAAACTCTCCTCCTCGGTCAG
This sequence comes from Picea engelmannii, assembly GCA_009831015.1. Taxonomy (NCBI): domain Eukaryota; kingdom Viridiplantae; phylum Streptophyta; class Pinopsida; order Pinales; family Pinaceae; genus Picea; species Picea engelmannii. Next base: position 39,426 of record ML800560.1, read on the forward strand.
ATCTTACTGCCTTTAGCCTCTTTCCTATTTGAGTCTCAGTTAAAGCCTTAAATATTTTAAACTTCTCAAATGCTTTAGCTTTTTCTTTGAGAAAGGCAACCCAAGTAAGTCTGGAGTAATCATCAATAATCAGCATCAAGTAGTTTTATTTCCCTGTGCCTTCCTGTCTTGATGGTCCACATAAATCCATATGAACTAGTTGGAGTGGTTTATCTATTGAAGTAAATCTCTTGGACTTAAATTGTGTCCTATTTAGCTTTCCTACTTGGCAGGGTTTACACATTGAATCTTGGGGCTTTGATATTCTTGGAAGATCTTTTACTACCTAGAGATTTATGAGTTTGATTAAGTGGTCAAAGTTTATATGTCCAGGTCTCCTATGCCATAACCATCTTTCATCATGTTTTCTTAGATGACATTCTTCTCTATTTTCTTTTAGCACATATACGTTATTTTATGTCCTTATGCCTTTGGCCACCACTTGTCCTGAGTTTACAGACTTTATCTTGCAGTCCTTGGACGTAAACACCACTTCACATCCTTTCTCACAAATTTGACTTACACTGAGCAGATTATGTTTCAGCCCATCTACAAGTAGAACATCTTGGGCTTTTCCTTTTCCATTACTTAAACTCACCATCTCTTTACCTTTTATTTTACCTGGGGCATCATTTCCAAAGGTTGTGTTTCCTGATTTGCTTTCACTTAGAGATAGAAACTTACCTTTGTCTCCCGTCATATGTTTGGAGCATCCATTGTCTATATACCAAGGGTTAGTTTTTCTTTGAGCTGACAACACTAATCCACACTTGTTACTTTCTTTCTTCTTCCAAAACTTGACATTTTTAGCAGGGGAATTCAAATATGGTTCATAGTTCTTTAATCGACAGTCAACAGATTTATGTCCATAGTTATGAAAAATGTAGCATTCAATATCATTATTCAATAGGTCAAAATTATTGTTGCAGCGTTGTCTACTCATTGAATGTTGATTATTTCTTGACCTCCTTAGTTGCATGTCCATAGACTTAATTTGGCAATTTGCAATCTGTGAAGGTTTATTACTTGGCTACATCATTTTTTGTTGTGGCAAGTATTTATTCCTTTGAAATATTTATTTCCCATGTCTAAGTCTTAAGGAACAATTTACAGCTTTGTGACCAAAGTTAGAAAAGTAGAAACAATAGCCATAGAAAAATTCTTTGTACCTAGAAAATGGTTGTCTTTTTTGAGAAAATCGATTTGTTCCATGTTGTTGACGTCTTTCAGCAGGGATCACATTATTTCTTTGTTCTACAGATTCAGTTCTGGCACCTTTTTCCTTACTCGTCCTGGGCGACTGATTGTCTTCCTTTGTTTTTGCAGGTTTGTTGTTGTCATTGGTTTTACATTTGACAAACTTGATGGGTTCTTCATTTCTTGGCTTGCCACTACTTGATCCCTCTTCATAACCCAAACCAGTTTTCAGGTTTGAATTCCTTTGCTGATTCATAATGGTGGCTAATCCTTCTAGGGATTTGATACTTGACAGATTCTGATTATACAAGGCTTGAAACTTCTCCATCTCTTTCCTAGTTTTCACTACTTCTTGTTCTAATGATTCACATCTTGCCTTCTTTTTTGATAACTGTCATTTCAGAATGTCTTCGATTTTCTTTGCCTCTTCTAATTCTACTTTTAGTAGGACAAGGTCTTCATCAGGTTCTTTACTGTCTTTCTCCAACTATATCAACAATTGTCTTTGCTTTTTGTTCTTGATTCTTAGTCTGTCAATCTCTTCCAGTGCACTGATCAGTTCTCCTTCCATGTCAACCACATCTTCTTCTTCATTAACATCACTTCCTGTGTTGTTATTATCATAATCCTCTTTGGCAATAAGTATGAAGTCTTTTAGTTTATCTTCAATAGAGGAGTCATTGTCTTCATCATCTGAAGGATCATCATAATTGTTTACGTCAAGACTTTTCTTCTTAAAGTTATTCTCTTTAAATAAATTTATGTGTTTGTACTTCTCCTCATCATCACATGTCTGATCCTTTCCTTTGTGGGGACATTATTTGCAAAATGACCTATCCTACCATAGTTGAAACATTTGAAAGGCAGTTTACCTTTGTATTTGCCTGATGCTTTCTTCAGTCTCTTCACAAATTTTGCTTCAATTTCATTGGGCTCAGAATCCTCATTCTTGTCTGCTTTAAATGATGCTTCTCTGGAGGTGGGTTTATCTTAAACTATTCCCATTTCATATGTAGTCAATGTTCCTAGAAGTTGATCAAACTCCAAGGTTTTTAGATTTTCAAGTTCTGCTATAGAAGATACCTTCGAGTTGAACCTATGTGGGAGAGATATCAAGATTTTCTGAACTAAAGAAGGTTCCTCAATTTTTTCACCAAGTGCTTTCATTACATTTACCATTTCTTCTACTCTCAGAAAGTATTTTCCAACAGTTTCATCTTCAGCTGTTCAAACTGTATTCTGTAGGTTTGAATCTTGGCGTCCTTTACCTTTTCATTACCTTCATAATTGCTAATGAGTTTGTCCCACATTTCTTTGGTAGTTCCTAGGTGCATAACTTTTACGAATTCTGCTTCTGCAAGCCCACTCAAGATAGCATTCATAGCCTTAACGTTGAAGCTAAATTATAGCTTGTCATCCTTATTAGCTAGTACATCTGGATTTACATAACCAGTATCTACCACATCCCATACATCTGCACCTAAAGCCATTATGTAGGTTCTCATTCTATCTTTCTAGAAGGCAAAGTTTGTTCCATTGAATAGAGGGGCCTTATTGGTTGAATTTTTTTCATGGCTTGACATGTTTAAGCTCTAGGATCTACCCTTAGATAAAAGGGGGTGGCTCTGATACCAATTATTGGACAACTGAGAGGGGGGGGGGTGAATCAGTTGTTGTCGTGCTTAAACATTTATGCTTATTTTAAACTCTTTACAAAGAACTCAATGACAATCACAATAATGTAGGGAAATAAGCTTAAGCACATTCAACATCAGTCACACATATGAGGTACACAGAGACAGATATTTCCTGAGGAAACCCATAAGGGGTAAAAACCTCTTCTTCTTTATATGATAAGTAATCTTTACATTCTTTACATTATCATACATATGAGCACCAACTCATAATGAGGCAGCAACCTCTATTTTGGCAAGATGCTACTTGCTAAGAGCACCAACTCTCTGTTTTCTCTAGCACCAACTAAAAGGAAGCACCAACTCCCTGGTTTTTCTAGCACTGACTAGAAGGAAGCACCAGCTCCTTGGTTTCTCTAGCACCAACTAGAAGGAAGCACCAACTCCCCAAGTGTTCCAGCACCAACTGGATGGAAGAACCAACTTCCAATCATACATGCACCAACCTGTAAAACAGAGAACAACAGTTCTCCCTTGCACCACCCTACCACCCTGGTTTCTCTGGCGGTAGCCAAATGGAAGCTACAACTCCCTGCGTTCAAGCACCCACTTGAACCTCTAAGGACAACAGTCCTCCTTAGCACCTCCCTTCCACCCTAACATATAAATTTTTTCTAATGAAACTTATCACAACAATACAATATTTGTCATTTTCTTACCAAACTTATAATTGTTCTGCTATACTGCGCTACTCTATCTGCATCAGTGTCTTCTGCACACTCCTCTATGATTTATGTTGTTCTCATGTTATGCATTGTGTGCCATCTCCATTTAATCCACCATTCCTCTGCTCTTTATTTTAGTTGTTGTACACTCCTACTTCTACACTCATGAATCCCTCACCACAACAGCAACACCCATCTCTTCTCTGTTATGCATACTTATAGTCTCTGTACCCCTTATGCATGTTGTTCCGCCATGCTTCTACATGCTCTCTCACGTCGAGTACTCTACCTGTTCATCATGGAAACTCTTCAGCTTCTCTGGCAATTGGATCCATTTGTCAATTGCCTCTACAAACAGTCTTCATTCCACTGGCAGATTCCTAGAGACTCTTCAACTCCTCTGGCAATCACACGGAAGTCTCTTCAAGTCCTCTAACAAAAACCGTCAGTGGTTTCTAGCAGTTACACTGTGAACCTCCAAAGACCGCTTCAGTAACTGAATCACCATTGATCGATTAACTGTAAAGAGCAACAGTAGCCCTTCGATCATACTTAAATTCACCTGCACCGTTGGATGGAGTTCGTAGGGTCTTGCATTTAATTCATATGCCCACTGGCTATGATCGAGTGCTAAACAGAGTTTTAATTTCGTGATCTCACATCTCGACATTCCTGTGATAAAGGATCTTGACACTCCAAGTCGCGATCACCGAGAATTCGAGATGGAGCTTAGCACCGCTAGCTTCCTCCCTTCACGTGACCATCAGTGGTGACCACACGCTGTGCCAAAAGGTGCTTCGTATTTCATGAATTTATAAACTTCATCGAGCCTGATCAATAGTAGAGATCTCCGATGATCCGATAGTCCAGATCTCATCATGATCTCGCATATCGCGATTCCTGTGATGAAGGGTCTTTATGCTCCAAGTCACGATCGTCGAGACACCGAGATGGAGCTTAACACTGCTAGCTCCTTCCTCTATCTTCCGTAGATGTAACCACTGGCTGTGACCACAACCTTATTCGAAAACGCATTTCGCACTTTCACATCTCGGGTATTATGTGATGAGTCCTCTTGACTTTCCATGTCACGAACTCTGAAATAGGGCTTGGCTTCTCTAGCTCTCGACAATGTGACCACGAGATATGACCACTCGCTAATCAAACGAGAACTTCACTCCTTTGACTTTCCAGTTAGTGAAATGATGATCTTTCGCCATGTGTCCTCTGGATCCAATGGTCCACGACTGTCCTTGATGGACGGCCAGGATTCCTTCACAATTTTGGAGAGTTGGATGACTCTTGGTCTTATCCGCCTTGCAGCTTCACCATATCTAACGGTTGTTGGTCCATCATAATTACTCCATATCTGATGGCCCAAAACTTATTGCGATTTCACCCCTTCACGAACCTTCTTCATGCCTGATCAACGGTCCACAATCCTTGGTGATCTAACGGTCCAGATATTTTTGTGATCTCGCATATCGCGAGTTTGAACCTCTTTCCTTTGGATTTTTCGATCTGTGAAACTAAAAAACAAAACCTTTGTCATTCACCACGTGTCCTTCTTGAATCAACTATCAAGATTGTTATCGTGATTTCGCTTATCGTAAGTTTGAACCTCTTTCCTTTGGATTTCTCGATCTGCGAAACTCCAAAACAAAACCTTTGTCATTCACCATGTGTCCTTCTTGAATCTACTGTCAAGATTGTTATCACGATTTCACTTATCGCGAGTTTGAACCTCTTTCCTTTGGATTTCCCGATCTGTGAAATTATGAAAACCTTTGTCGTGCTTTGACTGTTTTCCTCCTTCTGAGCTTACACTGCTGATCTTGCCATTTGATCGTTGTTGTTCTTCTTCCTTTCTTGCCTGTCTTTTGATCTTCCTTTCCTGCCTATTTGTCATCATTGTTGTTGTTCTTGCCATCAATGACAAGCATGCTCTTCTTGTAAACATGCCAACAAAATGATCGCCAACTTTCAGTCCACCATCAAGATACCAATTCAATAGTTCATCTTTGACGCATTTAGTACACTGCAATGTTCATTCACCCCAAAGCTTCAGACTCTCGGAGTCCCAAATGACTTAGCTCATTTTTTAGTGTAGCAGAGGGTTCCAAGGTCCTAGTCCTATGGAACTTTGTCAATCTTTGGAGGCTACACTCCTAAATCTTAGCCTAAATTTGGCTAAGGATGTGGGCATGAGCTTGTGGTCACTTGGATGACTATTTGAAGGAAGTGTCCTTCGTCTATAGAGATCAAATTCCACAACATGAAAGGTAATTCATGGAAATCAATAGGATTGAGGCAGTCCCGTAGAGTCTATCTCGACTCTATGTTGGCAGATTTGGTCCTTGAGTAATCCCTTGAGGATTTTCCCAACCAACATAGGGGCCATAGTCTTATGTCCCAAAATCTAGTTAAAGAGCCCATTGCTACCAGTTATCCTTTCTCTTGAAACCAACATTGCATGAGATTACACATTTACCTTTGTTTATATACCTATATTCCTCATGTACAAAGAAATCATAGATAAGGGGTTTAATTTCTTTGTCCTAGAGTATTACAAGGTAATTATATTCAACTGTGCAAGGCATGCGCTAAACTTGTTATCCTACCAGCACCTAAAAGAAGAAGTTTACAGTTGAAAAAAAACATTCAATCATGCATTTCATTTCATGTACACAGGGTATATGAAATACTTATCTATTACAAGTTGCATCCAACCAACTGACTGTGGGTGTTCACCTTTCCATCCAACCATAGGCTCATAGGCATTCACTCTTAGTACTCTGGCCACCCCCGTTCCAAGCCCTGATATCACTAGGGAAAATTCTCTGTGTTCCTCAGGTCTTATGCAAATTCCCAAGGATCCTCTCTTTGTCACAGCCTTTGCGAGGTTTATTAGATACTCCCTCATCAAAAATATCACGACCTTCTTCTCAAGTCAAGGAAGGATCTTTGGTCCATTAAACAACAAAAGACAATTCCTTTGTCTTCAAAACTCCACTTTTCTGGCAATAATAGAAGCCTCCCTTCTTCCCCACTAAGCTCAGGGAATCCATGGGGTTTATCATATGACTTCCCAATTGGATTTCATCTATACAAAAGAATCCCTTCACAGCTACACTATCCCTCGACGCCCTCTCCTTCCAACATCGGTTTCATTCCAGCCAGCACCAAGCCTGCGACCCTCTTTTTCTCTAGTTTGGGCTTAGGGTGTTCTATGCTCCAACTCAGGACTCTTCCACAAGTTCCCTGATATTTATATTGCATGTTCTTGTGCATTCTTTTCAACAATGCTCTTCCTCAGAGACCTAATTCCTCCTTTGTTTCTCCTTGTAGCGAGAACAACTTCTTCTTTCAGTTATTCTTTTGAACTGGAGAGCCTCCCGCGCTCTCCTCTTTCTCTGGTGTTTTTATTCTCTTAGCATATCCAGGTCACATGCCCCCATGTGGGCATGGTATCCTTCTCATCTTTTTGTGTGTATTATTACATTCATTTTTCCTCCCCAGGAAGGTTCTGGACCTGTCTTATTCCTTTTGTCAGAAGGAACTCAGGTCAATCTGGGTCTGTAGAAAACTGCACTATGTGGTACTTTAGGATGACATTTTTTTGTCTCCTCGGCTAGACCCTCCATGATTCCATTCATTGGGGTAATGGATTGTTCAAACACCAGTCCTTTCTCATAAATTGATTTTTCTGGGAATCAGGATGAGGCTCATTATTTCAGCAAAGATAATTGGGTCATTTTGGCATAAGGAACCCTCTCTACAGTTTCCTCACTCTTTCCTCTAGTGATATCATGGCCAGTAATTCAAGGCTTCACCCCCACAGTCAGTTGTTGGAAATATAAACAATAATATATTTACATTGTTCACATGCCATAGCATGGTAATCATAAATAATGATTAATTACAAGTTGGGGGAAACAAGGGTATTATAATCCCCTCCCCCTTCAAAGGAACACAATACTCGATGTTCTTTCTTAGTAACACCTGTCATGCCTTTGTCATTCAGCTGCTTCAAAAATATTGATCATATTTCTTGATCAGGTCCTTTCTAGACCCTTGGCCTTTGTCACATGCCTTCAATAATTTTGGACAAGCAACATATTAATCACAATTTCATGTGAAAACATATTACTGTTGTGCAAAATTCAAGAGGAAATATTTCATAATATAGCACAATACTTATATGTGCAGTTCATGGATTTTCATCCATATGGTTGTCTTATTATCTTGGCTCACTAGTTTTCCTTGACATACCCATTGTGTGAATGATCACAATCAATAGTTTATATCAATTATCAAATTCTCCTCTTCCTAGCAATCACTCACCCTCCAGCAGGGATGATTTTAAGGATGGAATTTTGTTTTAAAATGTAGAAACCTTGGCGAATCTTACTAATCCTTCATACGCTAACTATAAATTTTTGGCGATATGTTTGTAAAAATATTCAAATTTATAAGGATTTTATATAGTTTTTATAAAATTTTGGCGATTTTTAAGGTAAAATAATTTTATCCTATAGAATTTGGGTGAATCATTTTTAAAATAGCGAATCTCATTTTTGGAAAAACCATGGAAAATTAGCCCATGAGCAAAATTTAGCCCCTAAAATCATCCATGCCCTCCAGGTCTAGGCTCAGGCATCCCCTTCTCTTCTATACAGTCCCTCAGGAGATCCTTCTTGCCTTTCCAAGGCTTTCTCGCACAAGAAGATTTCTAAAGACTTCATTGATCCTTATAGTCGAGGTGTCCCTCAAACTTGCTTTGCCGAAGTGTCCCTCCAGCTTGTGTTACCACAACACAACATATTCTAGGGCAATCATGGATTACCTCAGGGTTCTCATGTCTTAACAATATCATTTTTCATGTTTTCCATCCTTGACAGCCTTCATCTATCCTCCCTATATATATACTTTTGTCTCACTTGTATCATAGGTATACCGAAATTATGAGATATTATCATCAATTCCAATTTATAATTTCTTTCAAATCTTTCACCAGCGGATTTCCAAATTCCACATTTTTATTTTTCAGATTTGTTCCACACAAGAACTAGATTCAAAAGTATAGGATTTTTCTTCCCATAGTAGTCTAGCTCAACAGGAAATTGGTATTCCTTATGGCTTACAACACTACCATATCCAAGACCCTTTCTTCCTGCAATTTAAACATTCCTCAACCAAACAAATTGTTATTTTTCATGCACACTATATTTTCATTGCACGCTTGCAATGGCTCACAAACAACTTCGGAAATGTGCATACTAACAATCAAATTCATTTTCTAAAAAAGGAAACACCATTCATTGCAGTTTGGCTCAGAAGGAAATTGATCTTCCTTATGGGCTTACAACACTGCCATATCCAAGACCCCTTTCTTCCTGCAATTTCAACATTCCTCAACCAAACAAATTGTTATTTTTTATACACTTTATATTTTCAAAACTATGCATACTAACAGTCCAAGTCATTTTCATCTATTCAAGGGTACAAAGAAAAAGGAAATATCATTATTTATGTATGCATCCTTTCAACATACTAAATTTTCCAAATGCAATTCAAATATCAAATGACTTTAATAAATGTGCCAATATTCATGGCCACATTCATACCCAATTCACCCTTGCATTGATTTCAAGTTTTCCAGACTTTATGAAAAACACTTTTCCATGGTGTGTTGGAGCTTAACCAACCTCTTCACCATATGGCTTATTCATTCTCGTTCATTATTGCAACAAGATTGTGCTCCCTGCTACAAGATGATCATGATCCCAAATTAGCACATATGAAACTAAAATTTTCTCTTGAATGCACCCAAGCATTCTTCCTTCATTAGTAACTAGGGTTCCAACACTCATGGCCACCCAAATTTTATTTCCTTTAACAACTACACAATTCAAGCGGAGTATTGGAAGGTCCTCCTTCCTCAATGGAAAATTCATTGTCTTCCCTCTTATGCAAACATGCATTTCCTTATTGCATTCCATGCAATGTGCTAACTATGAGAACCTTTATTCCCAATCTCCCTAGATTGGTCATTGTACCCATGGTACTCCTTACTCATGCATTTTCTTGCAAGAATTATAACTCATCCTTGACTAGCATAGAATTTCTCTCTCTATTATTCAGATTCTTCTTTCCCGAATCTTACCCTATGTGGGTAGTAATGGCATACAATAGCCACTCAAAATTATCCCCATATCAATAAGAAATTAAAATACTTTAGAGGGGACTCTTACCAAATCCCTCCATACCTTATGCCACACAGGCATGAACATTTGTATACCTGTTCTGGCTGCTAGCACCCTTTTTCTGATTTTTACCTCATCAATAGTGCTCCATGGGGCTCCCAAAGTCCCTTCAACAATCTTTCAACAACAACCTTCTTGCATTTATCCTTTATCAGAGGTTATCTACCATTGGTATTCATCCTTTCCCAACAACTATAATCATTTCTTATACATGACATACATCAAATATATATATATATATATTATTCATCACGTAAAACAAAAATGCATGTATCATAGCATTTAAATCAATAAAACATTTTCAGATATTCCCCAACATGTCTCTTTGCACTCTACCACATTACTCCTTAATGTGTTAGCTAGTGCAATCACAATCCAATTTTCAGTTGTATTATATAATCATACAACCATCAACATCCTTATGCCAAAACACTTACATGCATTAGTAAATCAATCTCTCGTAACATAGAAATACAATAAACAACAAGGAAGGGGTCAAGGAACTCTTACCTTGTCCAACTCCTTCTACACATCCCTAGACTTTCAGTCCAACTAAGTTATTTTCCAAGGCCTCATTGCCTTTACTTATCACAGCTTAACCAAGACTATTCATTCAAACTTACTTATTTATTTATTTTCCTTTTTCCAACTATACTTGTTTCCACAGCTTCTCTTCTAAGGCTTACAATTCTGTTAAACAATTCAGAGTTTTTAGGGTGAGAAAATTATTCCCCCTTTTCTCCTTCTTTGCTTATGAAATCTACTCCTTTTTGGGATCTTCCTGCTCTTTTCCTTGAGCAGCCTTGGTTAGGATCACCCTAACCTTTTGGATACGACATCATGCTCCAATAGCAAACTTTTTTTTTTGTTCATAATGAATCATGAACCTGTGCATTCTACACATTGCCATTCAGTTATCAAAATGGTTAACATTCATTTGTTGTCCTTCCATTCATGAATTATATTTTGAAATGTAATCCAATATTCTTAGGTATATATGTATATAGTCTTGCATCCCACTGCTCATTTATTAGTAGTCATTAGGGTTGTGACTATGTTCTCTTGACAGGGTCTTTACACAATTCTTTCACAGGGAACTCCTTCGGCATGGAACTTCCTTATTGCATATCCATCACTATCTTTGATGGCCTCAACCTTGAGTTGGCTTCAGCTTTACCACTTTATTTGTTTACTAAATTCCATAAGGAATATAAACATGCATTCCTATGATGTATTCCAAATACACATTAAAATCATTTCCTTTATGTTATCAGCTTGCTTTCATACTGTGCTTCCATGCACTTAATCACATGCTTTAGCATGTTGTGTGTGTTCCCACCTTAGGCACCATTTACAATTTCATTTCCATATCGATTGAAAATTATTTAGTTCATGATTGTTCACAATCATTTACATGTGTTCCTCAAAATCATATTCATGTTGTCTTTTATCATGACAATAGAGCATCCTTTCTCATTTATTCCTTCATCTATTTATACTAGATTTTCCTGAGGGAATGGAACACATTCCCCTCAAGCTATTATTCAAAACAAAACTTTCATGACTCATCAGAATAGATTCATCCATGCATCCATGGTATTCATTGAATCTTGGAAATTGAAATTCACTCCTTACATTTCACTCATTTAGGAAGTCACATCATGCCTTTAGTATACATATACTCTTACAACATACGTGTGCATCACTTGCACCTTTAATATCATTCATTCATATCTATTTGGTCTTAAGATCAGTATTCATATCAAGAAACATCACAATGCATTAAATCCATGCACTCAAGAATATACAATCATAGCCAAAAATTCATCATGCAATCTCATTGCTTGCACCTTTTCCATGTCAATCATACACATGAACATATTAGACTTCCAGATCCTCCTCCAAAGGATCTTGTTTCCATTCTTATGACAAGTATCATAGAGATAATCAACATTGAGCTTCCTTCTCTGTTGAGAGATTTCATTCATTCACCTGATATCCACATGGAAAGTTTAACAGACATAATCATAACTATGCCCCCCTTTCCATACGAAACAATATAGCTTATCAAGCTTCGTTTTCATGCCTCAAACCATTTTTGGTTAACAGACATTTTTATCAAGGGAATCCTTTTCTATATTCCCTCTCACTACTACTTGAGCATATAAAGCCATACCTTATATGGATACCATCCACCTCTAAATGTCAACCTGGCCCATTGGTCATCTAGAAGTGCCCCAACACTTCCTTTACCACATTCAGGATCAACATTTCATTAACCATTTTACCTCATTTATAATGAACTTTAATGTCTAATAACATTTGGAATAATTCCTTAAAGCCCAAATACAATTTTGAAGTATGTTACTTACTAAGTATTTTAATACATAACTCCAGAGCATCTTTAGATCATAATTAGTCTTGGGCGGAAAGTCCATCTCCTTCTTTTTTAAATTTTTGTAGAGGTTCTAGTTGTTTATATCTATCTTCATCAAAAACAGAAGATAGGTTGTACATGTAGATAAGCCCCAACCATTATACCCATAATTATTCCTTCTATTCAAAAACAGTCAAGGATGGCGGTCACTCTCCTCCTCCCATAGGAATTCTGAAAGATTAGTTTTCTATCCACCAAGCAAGGGAGTCTATTGTGATTTCTCACTCAATCACCCATATTTTTGCAACTTCATTTATCATCTTGATTAGAAAAATGCTAGCCAACAATTCCTATACCCAGAAACAAATTTGTTTCTCAGTTCCCTTCACAACCAGACAACTGCACATGTTCTCCCTCTTCAAAAAATGGTCACCAAACCCATTCCTCTTACTTCCTCAACATCATCAACATTTTACTTATTTTGCTATAGTTAGATCATCATTAACCATATGATCCATGACATCACCATATTTTGCATCCAATGGTAGACTATAATAAGTATATATGCATGTTACATGCATGCTCTATCTTTGCGATATGCATTTCAACATATCTTTGTGCACCAAGCATTATATCCATGTCTGCAATGCAGACGAGTTCCACTTAATTACCTTTTTCATTGTCATGCATAGAACTACCCTTAGTTAATAGGGATTTACACTGCTTTAGCACAAACACGAGCTTTTGAACTTGCTCATATCATTCCACTTCTTCCATGAGGTGCATTCTCAGCCCACATGAATTCTTTTATTTTACAAGGAGGGATTACCCCAGTAAGACTTTTTTCAGTTATGATAGATCAAGTAGGTTGATCTCACCTACTTCCATAAGGCCTCTAGACATGGAGGATTGTACTCCCAATGCCAAATCCTTCATTTAATCAACACTTTTAATTAACATGGGCTTCATTAAGCCCACTTTTGGGCAACTCCTACCACCTATTCAGTCCATTTTCCTTCTGGACTTAAGTATTCCTTAAAACAAGTTTATGCCATTTGCATCCAAGTTTTATTATTAATGCCCCATGTCAATCATACACATGAACATATCAGACTTCCAAATCCTCGTCCAAAGGATCTTGTTTCCATTCTTATGACAAGTATCATAGAGATAATCAACACTGAGCTTCCCTCTCTGTTGAGAGATTTCATTCATTCACCTGATATCCACATGGAAAGTTTAACATACATAATCATAACTATGCCCCCCTTTCCATATGAAATAATACAGCTTATCAAGCTTCATTTTCATGCCTCAAACCATTTTTGGTTAACAGACATTTTTATCAAGGGAATCCTTTTCCATATTCCCTCTCACTACTACTTGAGCATATAAATCCATACCTTATATGGATACCATCCACCTCTGGATGTCAACCTGACCCATTGGTCATCTAGAAGTGCCCCAACACTTCCTTTACCACATTCAGGATCAACATTTCATTAACCATTTTACCTCATTTATAATGAACTTTAATGTCTAATAACATTTGGAATAATTTCTTAAAGCCCAAATACAATTTTGAAGTATGTTACTTACTAAGTATTTTAATACATAACTCCAGAGCACCTTTAGATCATAATTAGTCTTGGGCAGAAAGTCCATCTCCTTCTTTTTTTAATTTTTGTAGAGGTTCTAGTTGTTTCTGTCTATCTTCATCAAAAAATAGAAGATAGGTTGTACATGTAGATCAGCCCCAACCATTATACCCAGAATTATTCCTTCTATTAAAAAACAGTCAGGGATGGAGGTCACTCTCCTCCTCCCATAGAAATTCTGAAAGATTAGTTTTCTATCCACCAAGCAAGGGAGTCTATTGTGATTTTTTACTCAATCACCCATATTTTTGCAGCTTCATTTATTAGTTTGATTAGAAAAATGCTATCCAACAATTCCTATACCCAGAAACAAATTTGTTTCTCAGTGCCCTTCAGAACCAGAAAGTTTCACATGTTCTCCCTCTTCAGAAAATGGTCACCAGACCCATTCCTCTTGTTTCCTCAACATCATCAGCATTTTACTTATTTTTCTATAGTTAGATCATCATTAACCATATGATCCATGAAATCACCATATTTTTCATCCAATGGTAGACTATAATAAGTATATATGCATGTTACATGCATGCTCTATCTTTGCGATATGCATTTCAGCATATCTTTGTGCACCAAGCATTGTATCCATGTCTGCAGTGCAGACGAGTTCCACTTAATTACCTTTTTCATTGTCATGCATAGAACTACCCTTAGTTAATAGGGATTTACACTGCTTTATCACAAACACGAGATTTTTAACTTGCCCATGTCATTCCACTTCTTCCATGAGGTGCATTCTCTATCCACATGAATTCTTTTATTTTACAAGGAGAGATTACCCCAGTAAGACTTTTTTCAGTTATGACAGGTCAAGTAGGTTGATCTCACCTACTTCCATAAGGCCTCTAGACATGGAGGATTGTACTCCTAATGCCAAATCCTTCATTTAATCAACACTTTTAATTAACATACACTTCATTAAGCCCACTTTTGGGCAACTCCTGCCACCTATTCAGTCCATTTTCCTTCTGGACTTAAGTATTCCTTAAAACAAGGTTATGCCATTTGCATCCAAGTTTTATTATTAATGCCCCTCGGCATAATCCCACTTTTCTAGGTCTAGCTATCATTTCCCAAAATAAATTATAGGCTTCTAATGCCATAGTCTAGCATGATTTAATCTCGTTGAGTAAAATCCAAACTGAATTTTACTTTGCATCCTTCTCCTCAAGGAACTTATGCAGATAATTTGCATACAACAATGATACTCTCAATAGGCTCATATTAGCCTTGGTAAACTAGTCTTATGATTGTTCTCCAACCCATCCAAACATGTGTTTGAATCATGCTCTGCTAGATAGTGTAGGGTAGGGTTCCCTCTCCCTTAAAGTTTTCTAAGAAAGATAAATCACTTGACTCTTTCGTGAGCCCAAGCAGGCCAAGTGTTGTTGCCCGCTCTGATACCACTTTGTAACACACCCAACCCATTAGGTATCATTTTAAGGGATGGGGAATAAAAATTTCACTTTTCTCAATCATCTTGAATCCATGAAACTAGGATTACATTGCCTTCGATTCGACGATGGTTTTCCAACAGCTAAAAATTTGGTCCAAATCTGAGTTTTGGAACGCAAGTTATGGTCCTTCAAATTTATTTAGGCCTTTACTGACTAGGGTATTTCATCACCATGTGGCACTCACATGGTTACCTATCACCTGGCATGCCACCTCATCATAGCATACAAAGACTCAATCAACTAGGGGTGGATGCTTGTCTAGATCTTATTCACCTATTAATTTAATTAAATATATCAAAGGAGCACTTAGGATTATTAAGTTCGATAAACTCCTAAGTCTCTAGACTTCAGTGAGGTTCATCATCGTGTTGTTATGAACATACCCCCAAAACTCCCAAATGTCAAAGTTGTGGAGCAGGGTCCACCTATATTATGCCTTTACGTAAATACAAGTAATTACATTACCCCACAATATAATTAATTATGTTTAATGTTTATTATAACATTGGAGTATGGGAAGGTAGGTTCAGGCGTTTGGCCCTTTTAACTTGTTCATTCGATCACCCTAATCATCCGGAGTCCTGAAGCTCCAGACTCCCAGAGAGTTTTCACTTACACGTGAATTCACATTAAATACTTGAATACGGACAGGTCGGTCAGGGCCTTCGACCCTTTTATCCCAAGCATTCCATCACTCAAAACACTCTGGATTCGCGAAGTTTCAAACTTCGGTCAACCATTATATCAAGCAATCAAGATCCACAAGGCACACATTTGGCAGAATACAAGGGTGACACTTGGCCCAATCAACTGGTGACATGTGTCAAGGTCCATTTGACACATAAGGTTTGTGAAATTCATGAATTGGGGTGACATGTGGCACACCTACTATGGGTCCACGTCACCCTAGGTGATTTCAGCATGCCACATCACTTCAGCCTTTGGTGCTTCGGCGATATTCTCATTCACCAACATGTCGAACCTCCCGGAGTAGGACTTCACCTGAGTACTTTAATCTATCATGTCACTAGTTGATCCGACGGTCAGGAGAGGTTCCCAATGGATTCTCTAGATCAATGACTCATGTTAACTCAAGAGTTTGGTGTTCGAGTTTTCTATCTGTTTAACACATTTTCTCTCCTAGAGTAGGTCAACTCCGAATGACCACAACGTAGATCCACCGGTTAGGGGAGATCCTAAATAAACTCAGATCTATGACTCGCATTACTTCACGACCGATAAGTGGATCAAGGTTTAACAAGGGGATGAATCCCACGATAACGAGTGAATGACCGCCAAATTTTGGTCCACCATAAGGCTACCAATTCAACAAGTCATCTTTGGCACATTTAGTACACTACAATGTTTGTTCACCCTGGAGATCTGGACTCCTAGAGTCCCAAATGACTTATCTCCTTTTTTAGTGTAGAGGAGGGTTCCAAGGTCCTGGTCCTATGGAACTTTGTCAAGCTCCAATGGCTACACTCCTAACTCTTAGCCAAAATTTGGTTAAGACCTTGGGCATGAATCTGTGGTCACTTGGACGACAGGTTTGAAGCAAGTTCCATCCGTTTGTAGAGCTCAAATTCCACAACAGGAAAGTAAATTCAATGAAATCAATAGGACTGAGTTAGTCCCGTAGAATCTATCTCGACTCTATGTTTGCGGATTTGGTCCTTGAGTAATGCCTTGAGGATTTTACCAACCAACACAGGGACCACAATCTTATGTCCCCAAATCCAAGTAAAGAGCCTATTGTTGGTAGTTCTCCTTTCTCTTGAAACCATCATTGCATCATATTACACATTTACCTTTGTTTATATACCTATATTCCTCATGCACACAGAAAACACAGATAGGGATTTACTTTCTTTGTCCTGGAGTATTAAAAGGTAATTATATTCAATTGTGCAAGGCATGCACTAAACTTGTCATCCTACCAGAACCCAAAAGCAGGAGTTTAGAGTTGAAAACAAGCATTCAATAATGCATTTAATTTCAAGTACACAAGGTATATGAAATACTTATCTATTACAAGTTGCATCTAGCCAATTGACTGTGGGTGTTTGCATTTCCACCCAACCGTAGGCTCAGAGGCATTCACTATTAGCACTCTGGCCACCCCCGTGCAAATCCATGATATCACTAGGGAAACTTCTCTATGTTTCTCAGGTCTTCTGCAAATTCGCAGGGATCCTCTCTCTGTCACAGCCTCTGTGAGGTTTATCAGATACTCCCTCAATATCAAGATCGTGACCTTCTTCTCAGGTCAAGGATGGATCTCTGGTCTATTAAACCAACAACAAACAATTCCTTTGTCTTCAAAACTCCACGTGTCTGAAAATAATAGAAATATCCCTTCTTCCCCACTGAGCTCAGGGCCTACATGGGATTTAATAGATGCCTTCCCAACTGGATTTCCTATGTGAAAGAGAGTACATTCGCAGCTACATTGTCCCTCGATGCCCTCTCCTTCTAGCATCGGTTTATTTCTAGCTAGCACCAATCCTGCGACCTTATTTTTCTCCAGTATGGGCTTTGGGTATTCTATGCTCTAGTT
Source organism: Picea engelmannii (assembly GCA_009831015.1). NCBI lineage: Eukaryota > Viridiplantae > Streptophyta > Pinopsida > Pinales > Pinaceae > Picea > Picea engelmannii. The sequence goes on from ML800560.1 coordinate 57,336, forward strand.
TAGGACTCTTCCACGAGTTCCCTAGTCTTTCTATTTCACATGCTCATGCATTCTTTTTAGTAATTCTCTTCCTCAAAGACCGAATTCCTCCTTTGTTTCTCCCTATAGTGAGACCAACTTCTTCTTTCAGTTATTCTTTTGAACTAGAGAGCCTCACCTGCTCTCCTCTTTCTCTGGTGTTTTTCTTCTCTTAGCATATCCAGGTCGCACACCACCCCTATGGGCATGGTCTCCTTCTCGTCTTTTCATGTGTATTCTTGCACGCCTTTTTCCACCCTAAGAAGGTTATGGACTTGTCCTATTCCTTCTGTCAGAAGGAACTCGTGTCAATCTGGGCCTGCAGGAAGTTGCACTCTATGGTACTTTGGGCTAACAGTTTTCTATCTCCTCAACCAGACCCTCCATGCTTCCATTCATTGGGGTAGTTGATTGTTCAATCACCGGTGCTTTCTCATAAATTGATTTTTCTTGGAATCAGGATGAGGCTCATTTTTTCAACAAAGAGAATTGGGTCATTTTGACATAATGAACCCTCTCTACAGTTTCCTCACTCTTTCCTCTAGTGATATCATGGCTAGTACTTCAAGGCTTCACCCCCACAATTAGTTTTTGGAAATCTAAACAATAATACATTTACATTGTTCACATGCCATAGCATGGTAATCATAAATAATGATTAATTACAAGTTGGGGGAAACAGGGGTATTACATCGCAGATGCACTAAATTTGGTGATCTCTCTAATATATCTGGAGGTTTATATAATTGGTGGTTTAATTAAGTTTGGCGGCAATTTCGCTAAATTTGGAAAAAAATTCAATTTATCTAAAGGTTTCTATAGTTGGTGGTTTCACTAAGTTTGGCGACAGTTTAGCTAAATTTGGTGAAGTTTCTTAATTTATCTTGAGGTTTCTATAGTTGGTGGTTTCACTAAGTTTGGCGACAGTTTAGCTAAATTTGGTGAAGTTTCTTAATTTATCTTGAGGTTTCTATAGTTGGTGGTTTCGCTAAGTTTGGCGATGGTTCCGCTAAATTTGGCATATTTTTTAATTTATCTGGAGGTTTCTACAGTTGGTGGTTTCGCTAAGTTTGACGATGATTCCGCTAAATTTGGAAATTTTTTGATTTATCTGGAGGTTTCTATAGTTGGAGGATTCATAAGTTTGGCGACGGCTCCGCTAAATTTGGAAAAAGATGAATTTTGAATTTCCTATCCCCTCTCTATTCACGGGTTGGGTTTTGAGAATAAAATTTGCAGGATAATATCTCAAGCTTCCAACCTCCTTTTCTCGAGCAATTTTTTTTTTCATTTGGGCTAACGTTTCATGCTCTTCACACTGGTGTAGACAATTTATGATTTTGGTGCATCAATTTTCTAGAATTTGCATAATTTCACAGGTGAAACTGCGTATTTCTCATTTTGATAACTTCAAAGGCTCATATGTTTTTCATATGGCATTGAATCAAGGTGATTTTTTTTTTGAAAGTGCATGATTTTTAGTGTACTTCGAAGTGGTGTTGTTTATTTCACTTGATATTGTTTCAAAATTATACTTTCAGCAGCTACTCATTTCTTGAGGGTTTGTAAAGCTATTGAAGTCAAGTCCACTTAGTGTTTTCCTACTAGTGTCAATTGTAACCTCACTAATATAAAGTGATAAATCATTTTTCTTGGGGGGGATCCTTGATTGAGTGATTCATGGGGGGTCTCTTAGTGTGATTGTGCTTGTGCACCTTTTTCTACTCGTGCTCTTTTTTCCTTCACAAATGGGTAACTTTAAATTTCCATTGCTAACACCATACAATGACAACACATGGCATCAAAATGCATGGAATGCCTTAATGCAACAAGGATATACACCTTATTTTGAACAATAGGTAACCAAACCCACATATGATAAAGAAAAGGTAATATGGCTGAAAGAACAAACAAAATCTCTTGGTTTTCTTAGGAGTCTAGTTTCCCTTGATATAATGTCTCAACTTGATGATGGTTATACAAATTCACATGATGCATGGGAAAAAATAAAAACTCTCCATGGGACAACTAATGAAGTTCGAGAATATCAACTTGATAATGAACTAATGAGTCTTGATCCTAAGTCTTTTGAAAACACCTAGGATTATGTAACAAAGGTTAATGACCTAAGATCCCAATGTAAATCGTGTGGTGTAGAGAAAAAGGAAAAGACAGTTGTTTGCTCGTAAAGGCCAAAGGTCGACCCTCTTGCATAAGGACAACACCAATTCCTTTCCCTGATGCGTCGCATTCCAACACAAATGTCTTTGTGAAGTCTGGGAGAGCCAGAACCGGAGTGGTGCACATGGCCATCTTCAAAGTTTGAAAAGATTGATCAGCGGCCGGGGTCCAAGTGAAGGAGTTCTTCTTAAGGAGAGCCGTCAGGGGTGCGACAATCTTTCCATAGTTCTTGACGAACTTGAGATAATATCCTGTGAGGCCCAAAAATCCACGCAGGCTTTTGAGAGTCTTAGGGTGCGGCCAATCTTGCATGGCTTCAATCTTCTTCGGGTCCACCCTGACGCCATCCTTTCCCACTAGATGACCCAAGTATTCTACTTCGGAT
>ML800560.1:64468-106432 GCA_009831015.1 Picea engelmannii
AGGCACTAGTCTAAGTATCCAACGTTGAGCCTTTTGTGTTGAAACAACCTTTTCAAACCTCTCAAATTTGAAACCCTACTAACCCTAGCGTCTTACTAACCCTAATTTGATGATGACGTCATGCCTATTTTAAACCTTTGGCTAGTATAAAAAGTTGCGGCTAGGTCGTCTAATGATAGATATTGATGTGTTGATTGTTGTCATTGACTAGTTTGCAAAACGTCCACTTCTTTACCTATCAAACTAACCCGAGAACTAGGTTGATGTCACCTTTAGTATAGTGACGCATCACTCTTGTATTGAATGAGCAAGTGATGATATTTTATGATAATTTGAAGATAGATTATATGCTTTGAACGGTGTATCATCTCCAGTGTTTATTGACAAGTGATATTATAAGCCATAGCAATTTTTGCAATCATTGACTTCGTCAATAATTACTGTTATATGTGCTCATATATAATAAGGATAGTCATTAATTTATGAAGTACTAACCACTGTTGCACATTTTAGTTTTATTTTCCTTGTCTCGCAAACAGGTGTCTTCTCTGTGGAATACCTTCATTTTGACTATCTTTCTTGGCAGTAATCTGTGAAGGGGAAAACCTACTTTGACCTTTTGAGCCTTAATCTCTTGATCCTTTTCTTTTCAATACCCCATATTACTAGGGACGTCTCCCTTGGGATTAGCCACCCTGAATAGAAAGAGCCCCCCATCGAGGTGACAGTGGGTGGGGAAGCTCCTGTTACGCCAGTTTGACCTTTACTTTTAAGCTACCTGACCTAGACTACAAACTGAGCGATAACAAGGACTATGGGAGAAACTTTGTGCTACTGGATGAGACTATAATTATGGTTGATGACATTGTATTAGTTGTGTGTTACTAGTTGATTGTTGCATAGTTATAGAGACATTAACTATGACTATGGTTGATGGAATTGTAGTAGTTATGTGCTACTAGTGGATTGTTGCACAGTTATATAGACTATAACTATGGCTGACGGCATTGTAGTAGTTGTGTGCTACTAGGTGATTGTTGCATAGTTATAGAGGTCGTGACTATGGATGATGGCATTGTAGTAGTTGTGTGTTACTAGTTCATTGTTGCATAGTCATGGGGATTGCAAATTATGATTATGGTCAATGGCATGGTAGTAGCTATGTGCTACTAGTTGATTGTTGCATAAACATAGAGACTATTGGACTGCATGTTGGTAGCTTGTGTAGCTATCAATTGATTGTAGGAGAGAGACATTTTGTCTTTGGACAATAGTTGTGCGCTACTTGGAGTGGTTTTGTACCACTATATAGTAGTTGTATACTACTATGGATTGGCACAGTCATGTTCTACTAGATGTCATTGTAGTAGTTGTGCGCTACTAGCTGATTGCCATGGAGATTACTAGTTCATATTGGGAGTAGTTGTGTGCTACTTGATTGTAGAGACTGTGACAGATGATTCGAGCTATCGATGGCATTGTAGTAGTTGTGTGCTACCAGCTAATTGCAAAGTAGTTAGTGGACTATTAGATGAAGACATCGTGAAAGATACCTACCTAGATAAGAGGGAGTGTTGATGTTTTGGTAGTTGTGGGAGGTACTTTCCCTCCTAGATGACCTTTCTTAGACGAGAAGAAGATTCTGGAAGCAAGAGAACCATTGAACAGATGTGGAAATACCCTAAAAGAGAAGTCGGCGCAAAAGAATAACGAAAAAAGAAGTGACACCTTCCTAGAAGAGAATTCGGCCCAGTGAAGAGGACATGAAGGCTATAAGTAAGAGGCACCTTAACTCATTTGGACACACTCACTCACACTCTCTCATCTACACAGAAGTAAGGCACAATTCTGAGGAAGGGTGATGTAGCAACTGCAGTGATAGAGTTTCTTCTTGTTCAGTCTTTCTGATATTTCTCTCTTGTGCGCTACCCTTGGAGAAGGTCTTGGTATTGTGTTTCTACTACAGCTGGGGTGGTATTTCTAGTTGTATCTTGAGCTAGGTTTTATCTGTTGGTTCATGATTGGACTTGCTTTGTGAACAAAATCTGTCTAAGAAAGGTTGTTGGGTTTTTCCCCCATTTGGGGTTTTCCCAGGATAAATCTCGTGTTCTTTTGTCTCTTGTTTATGTTGCTACTACTCAGTACATGATATATATATGTTAATCTTAACGAAGTAAAAGAACACTGGTAACTCTAATGCTCTGTAAATAAAGAAAATCTAACACTTTGGACAAAAAGTTTAATATGATTGTGTTGTTTTATCATTAGTTTGTTGTTATAATTCTAAACGTTGTTGCTCTAAATGGTTGTTAAGATTAAGGTCCATATACCTTTCACATATACTCAAATCTAAGCATTCCATATAGTAGTTCATGGACATCTTATTAAAGATCTCCACCCACTAGTGTTGGAAATACTCTTCTTATGATTCACACTTGCAATGATCTTTAATGCATGGTTTAAACACTTGCAAATGTAAATTTCTAAGAGTTATGGTATTACAATCATTTCTATTCATAACAGCTTTGTTCTCTTTAGATACTTCATTCTTAAGTTTGGCATCTAATGCTTTGATGGTGGTTTGCAAATCTAGATACAATTTATGTACTCAATTACTTTGAATTGGTCACACCATTTTAGTAATTGCTTTCAAGTGAGTTTTGTGAAAAGTTTTTTTAGAATAATCTAAATCTGAGACACACTATTTTACATGTGAATGACAATCTTTGGAAACTCTTTACATGAGCACTTATGGTTGTTGAGCATATTCACTTGTTGTCGTTAAATTAAGCTTTCCTTGCTTCACTTGCTTCAGACTTAATCAATCAAAGCTAAAGAACACTCCCCTTGATTCACAACAATCATAACTTGACTGACCATAGGAACACCCTCCTTAGGTTAGGAAGCCCTTTTCTTAGCCTTAAAGTGAGAGGCAAGGCCACCGAGGTGACAATGGGTGGCTTGCCTAGCAATTGTTTCTAGGCTCTCCTCCAGGTTAGGACTTTTCCTTTAGCAAGTGCTTGAGTAGTAAGAGGGTGATCGGATGGAGACCTCTTTAGAGAAATTTCACAATATTCAATGCAAAAAATTCTCAACCGATGCAAGTTAAAGGGGAAGTATATGATCCTTGTTATATCCAAACAAGGATGCAAAAGAATAAAGATGTGAATATACTAAAGTCTTGGCAAAATGCACCATTGGAAACTCAACCAAATCTTGACTCAAGTAAATCTTTAATTTCTCCTACAATTTTTGTAAATTGTGGAGAGATATTTTTGTTTAGATCAAAATATCTGGCCAGATTTGGGGATTAATAAAATAGCTTCTCTTATGGGAAAAAAAGAAGGGAACCTGGGAAAAGGAGGTTTTAGCCACCAAACCTCTAGCCACAACCGTACTCTAGAAAAATTTGGGAGGAAGTTTAAACCAATGAAGTAGGAAAAAAATGAGTTTATTATAAGGAGAATAATAGGGGATTGAGATATCATCACCCACCTCATCTAGGGAGAACCCAAAATCCCAAGATAAATCTAGATATCCCTTAAGATCAAGCAATTTTGGACTTGCCAAAGGGAGGGACAAAAGGTGTGAATAAATAGAATGATCCAAAGGAGGGTTTAAAATCTAGGAGATTGACAAGGAAAGCAAAAGAATTCCATGGGACCCTAATGATTTTTTATGACTTTTAATGTCGGGGGTTTGGGCAGTCCCTAAAAAAAAGAACTAATGAGACTAGTGGAGATCCACAAACCAAATATAGTCATGACCCAAGAAACAATGGGTGATGAGATTAAAATATCAAGAGAATTGTCAAAAAAAAATTAAGGATTAGGACTTTTATCCATAGATCCTATATGCAAGTAAAGGGGTTTGATTACAAGATGGAAGAAAATAACAATGAGGATAACCAACTAAGTGCTTCTTTATTTAGGCATTGGAAATGAGAGAAGTATTTAATGTTTTCAATGATGATAAGCTGGTCATTTTAGGAATGCCTATTAGTTCAAGATTTCATGAGAAGAAGTAATGTAATCCTTGGAGGGGATTTGAATTTTATAATAAGTAGAGAAAAGTATAGGGGGGATGCTACTAGGGAAAACCCTTTAGTTGAATTCTTTATAAAAATGTTGAAGGAGGCAAGCTTCATGGATGTAGAACCCATCAAACGAGTTCCTACCTAGAGGAACATGAGGGTGGGATAATAAAGGGTGGTTAGGAGATTAGACCACTTTTTATTTTTTTCCTCCCTGATGAGTGATCACAATAGGACAACAACCTCGATCAATGTTGGAGGTGAATCAGAGCATTCACTAGTTTTTCTCCAAATGAAAAGGGAGGAATGTAAGCCCCCAAGTCCATTCAAGTTTAATTATGGTTGGTTGGAGATTGAAGACTTTGTCAAATTGGTCAAAGCACAAGGAATCCATTTGGTGCCTCCCTGGAGAGTCAACAAGCATACAGTTTGCTTCGAACCTCAAGTATGTGAAAAGGGAAACAATCTCACGAGAAAATGACAAGAGACTAATAAAGGATGAGTGGGCATTAGTATCACTTGAAACGCAAATCACAAGAATTTATGACAAAGAAGATGTAAATCTTATTAATGACAAAACTTGGGCAAACTTAAGGGTTCTACAACAAAAGAAGAGAAAAATTTGTGCAAATGCAAAGACCAAAGACCCTATGGAAACTTAAGTGTAGGGTATTATGGCTAGAAAAAGGGGATGAGAACATGAAGGAAAGACCAAAACACATTATAGGAGGTACAAAGAGATGATGCATCAAAATCCTAGAGCTTGAAAGACATTGTTTCAATCAGGATGGATCATTTAGGAAAGCTATATAAGAGGATAGGGAAAAAATAATAGTCAAAATGCCATAATTCTTCATTGGCTTTATAGATGAGACAACCAATGAGAGATCAATGGAGGAGATTACTAAATATGAGTTACAAGTGGTACTTAATAGTTTTCAAAGAGACAAAATTCCAAACCTGATAGTTGGGCAATAGAGTTCTTTCTAGGATTTTATGAGTTATTAAAAGATGATTTGTTACAATTATTAATCAATCAATGAGTGTTGGAAGAATCCTAGGTATCTTAAATTCTACTTTCATTGCATTAACTCCAAAAAAGGACAAACCCGACATTTTAGATGACTTCAAGCCAATTTCCCTATGCAATTGTATTTACAAGATAATTGCTAAGACAATAGCCTTGAGAGTAAAGAAAATGCTCTAAGACAATTTCAAAAGTGTAGCTTGGGCTCCTCCATAGTACATAATTACACAATGTAGTGGGAGTGGCACAAGAAAGGATGCATACTATTGAAATAAAGAAGCTACCAATTATGGTTCTAAAAAGTTGGATCATTCTAAAGCATATGATCAAACAAACTAGTTGCATCTGAGGTTGATGCTAATACACATCAGTTTTAGTGTGCATTTAGTAAACTAGATAATTATTTTCTTGACATTAGTATCATTTGCAGTCTCAATCAATGCATCGACATCTGCTTTCTTTAGACCATCCAAAGGGATGAAACAAGGCTACCCTTTATGATTGGATCGACATCCGCTTTCTTTAGACCATCAAAAGGGATCAAACAAGGCTACCCTTTATCACCTCTATTATTTCCGATAGTAGATCAAAAGGGCTCAAACAAGGCTACCCTTTATCACCTCTATTATTTTTTATAGTAGCTAAAGGGCTCAACGGTGCTTTACTAGAGGCATGAAGAATGGGAGATACAAAATGTATGAGGTTAGGGAGATCTCTTACATTGACTCATTTACTTATTGTAGGGATGGTGTTATTTTACTCTATAATGCTTCAGAGAGAGATGATTCTAAATTAAGGGAGTTATTAGAGCTATATTGTTCAGGTATAGGTATGATGGTAAATATGCAAAAATATTCAATTGATTTCAATGATGTGGCAGAGGAACAAATCAATTCAATCCTGCATCTCGAACTTTCAAGAAGGTTTCAAATACTTGGGTTTTATATCAATAAAAATGACTATATGGTCGATGATTAAAAATGGCTCATACCCAAAATTGAAAGGAGAATTAAATCAGTGCTAGAAGCAATCTCGATCTATTGGCATTCATTGGTTTTTATTCCAAAGGGGGTTCAATAAAAATCAAGAAAATGAGTTTTAGATTTTTGTGGTATGGTAAAAAAGAAAGTGAAGGAATGTCTCTAGTGAAATGCCAACCCATAGTTAAGTCTAAGATTTGGGAGGTTGGGGCCACAGAAATATTCATCATTTTGGGAAGGTACTATCTATTGATACTTTTGGAGACTCATAACAAGTGATGGGCTAGGTCATCACCCATAAATACATTTACACTGATATTGTAGTAGGATGGATCAAAAGACCCTCAAAAAGCATTCAAAATGTGTAAATAATATGGAAGGCCATGAGTTTAGCCTTCCCACTAGTGGAGAATTGTAGAGTGAGGAAATTTGGAAATAGAGAAAAATTTAAGGTGGGAATAGGTCCATGGGTGCCGAGTAGACGTCTATATAAACCTCCTGACAATGCAAGTCCTCAAAGAAAAGGCATTCCTAACCTAGCTCAAGCAACTCTCCAAATTTGACCACTATTTGGCAACAAGAGTGGAAAAATGCAAATCAATTAGATTTAGGTGGTCATGAAGGGAAGCTATGGGAGGCCTATACAGCAAAACTAAAAGTAAGTCATCTTGGAATTAAGAAGGTGGAAGATGAATTAGTTTGGTCCAAGAATTCTACTCTAGGGATATACACTCCAAAACTAGGATACAAATCCATGTATGAAAGTGATATGCCTAAATAGTTTAATGGTGATAGAAACCACTATGGTAAATCAGGTCTCCATTGAAGCTAAGAATATTTATGTGGTTAGCCATAAAGAATAAGGACCTCTCCTAGGAGACTCTATAGAGGAGGAACAATCATGGTCCTAGTAGGTGTGTCGTATGCAAGGAGTGGAAGGAAACCAAGTCACTTGCTAATTTCATGTGCATATTGCTAGACAAGAATGGGAGGAAATGGACAGATTGACAAGGGTAAGAATAGAATGGCAAGGTTCAAGTCTATTGCAAAGTGCTTTACTCATTGGCAAAATAAGCAAGAGCTTAAGGAATTTAAAGCCCTCCTTCGAATTATTGACTAGGCTAGTTAAATTTTGGCTTGAAAGGAATGCTAGAATACTTGAAAGTTGAAAATAGATGCATTCATACCTTTCACTGTGCATCCCAATGAATTTGTTAGCTACAAGTGCCCTCCAAAAAGCATGCCTCAAAGGTAACTTAATCATGAGCCAACTGAAAAGTCGAGGTCTTGGGGCTACTTTGATGATGCCAATCAAGGTGACCCTCCCATTTGTGGGGCAAGGGGAACCCTTTTCACATCTAATACTCATTTCTTTAAGTACAAAGCAAGCCTAGGGGAAGGTTCTAACAACTACACAAAACTTATAGCTTTAAAATTGGTGTTATCTTAGATTCAAAAAAAGGGGGTTCACAAGTTGCAAAGATTTGGTGATTCTCCAGTTCTTATAAATTGGATGTGTTGTAAATTTAAGACAAGAAACCTATTCCTAAATTTACTTTTGGAGGAGATCCACACAATGAAAAATGATTTTAACTACAGTTCATTATTTCATGTCTATAGAGAACTCGGTATGGAAGTTAATTCCTTATCAAAAGATGGACTTCATATAGAAGTTGGGCTTTGGACAATGTTGGAATCCACGGATGACTTGGTCCAAGAGTTTTGGAAATCAATGTTTTCAAGTTATTTTTTTTGTTGGGTATATCAATAGTTGATTATCTACATTTCTGATCAATGTAATGTGATCAATGCAACGTTGCAATAGCATAGTCGTAAAGGGTTAGATAGCAAGCCTAGGGTTAGATAGCATGTTACTTTTTTTGTTTTTCAACTATCGACAATTATATGAAAATAAGAGAAGGGATTGTAGCCTAGATATGTTTGGCTATATGTCTTTTAAAATCTTGGAAGTATATGAACAATTTATATTTTTAATAAGTGGCCAATTCAAACATCACTTATGGCCTTACTTATGAGCAACTTCCAAATTTGGGGAACCAATCCACAACATGGCTCAGAATACAAATGTGCATACACATAATACAAATTTCTCTCCTTGAATACAATTTACAAATTTACATGGCTCAGAATACAAATGTGCATACACATAATACAAATTTCTCTCCTTGAATACAATTTACAAATTTTTTTCAGGGAAAAAAAATGTAGCAAAAAATGAGTTAAATTAAACCAAACTTACCTCATCCTTGGCCTTCATCAATGTCCATGCATGTATGAAATCTACATCATTGGGTTGTTTCGACTTGCCATCTCCCCACCCAATAAACCCAATAAAAACAAAATCAAAAAAGTTTATGAGAAATCTTTAAAAGACACCAAAAATCTCAAGAAAAATATTAAATATAGACTATGATATATTATAAAAAAATATGAAATAGACACCAAAAACCTTAAGCAATACATCTTATGCAAAGACCAAAAATCGAAAACCCTCAATGGGTAAAGAGAGAAGAGCACAATTGCATCTTAAAAAATGAAGATTACATGGGTTTAGCACCCAAAAACGATTCACCCTGTGCTCCTCACACAAAAACCATGTGCCCCTCTAACACACAAATATTCAACTTTACCTACATTGCCTCTAATTACACACAAATGTAGCAAAAAATAAGTTAACTCAACAATACATACCTTCTCCTTAGCCTTCACTACACCAATGGAATCAACATCAACAAGACTATTTGGGTCTGCCTTAGTGTCCAGTACAGTACCCTCCCACTGACAACAAAAACAAAAACAAAAAATCTTATGAAAAATCTTTTAAAAACACGAAAAATCTCATGAGAAATATTAAACATAGACTGTTATAAAAAAATATTAAAAAAAAAACAAATATTATATGTTGAAGTTCATCTTATGAAAAGACCAAAACTCTTAAAACCTAAATAGATAGGGAGGAAAACAATTGTAATTGAAATGAAGAGGATTACATAAAAAGGAATCACCCTTTGCCCTTGTCACATAAAGATATTCAACAAAGCTCCACTTACCTCCACCATCATTTCCCTACATTGCAGGCACATTATGTAGGCATTTAAATTTTAAAAAACACACATTATGCAGCAGAAAATGAGTTAAATTAAACCATACATATCTTCTTAGCCTTCAAGGTAGGTACCTTGATTACACCACTCATTAAACCCAACAAAATCAAAATCAAAAAATCTTTAAAAAATAACAAAAATATCATCAAAAATAGTAAGCATAAACTATAACATATTATAAAAATAGTAAATATTAAAGAGATGCCAAAAATCATAAACCCTAGACAGGAGAAGAGGGAGTGGATCAATTGTTTTCGAAATAAGAATAATTACATAGGATTTGCACAAGAGATGACTATTATTCATAGGATTTGCACCAAGAGAAGACTCACTCTCTACCCCTCTCACTCAAAGATTATTCAACAACTCCTCCACCTTTCTTTATCTACATTATCTCTAAATTTTAAAAAACACACATTATATAAGAAAATGAGATAGATTAAACCATACATACTTGTTCTTAAAAAAGACACACTATATAAGAAAATGAGATAGATTAAACCATACATAATTGTGCCCATTGCACCTCTGGAATTTGCATCAATTGAACTGCCTTCATTTCCCCGCCCATTGAACCCAACATCAATCCCGTTCTGCGGTGTGGTGGCAGGAACATCCGCTAGGGGATTGGCTGGCTGGTGTAGGTCAAAATCTGCATGAAAAGGTAATGCAAATACATAGGCCCCTTCCCCTATTGTTCAGAAGGCGCTTTCGTTCGTACGGTCAGAAATTCTTATGAGAAATCTGTAAAAGACAACAAAAAAATCTCATGAGAAACATTAAAAGCCAGACTGTAATACATTATAAAAATATTAAAGAGAAATCAATTGTATTTGAAATGAAAATGACTAACGACTCACTCTCTGCCATTTCCCCGCCCATTGAACCCAACAAAACAAAAAAATCTTATGAGAAATCTGTAAAAGACAACAAAAAAATCTCATGAGAAACATTAAAAACCAGACTATAATACATTATAAAAATATTAAAGAGAAATCAATTGTATTTGAAATGAAAATGACTAACGACTCACTCTCTGCCACTTTCACACAGATATTCAACATCTTATCCACCTTCCTTTACCTGCATTACCTCAAAATTTTAAAAACAAACGTTATATAATTATGCAGTATAAAATGAGTCACATAATTATGCAGCAGAAAATGAGTCAAATCAAACCATGCATACCCCTAGCCTTCACTTGTGCCCACTGCATCTAAGGTATCTGCATCAGGTGGGCTATTTGGGACTGCCGAGACTGTAACCCATATCATGGTGGTAATGAACTCAAGCCACGACACCCACTAACTAGATATCACAGTCCAAAAACAATGCCTAACAGAGGCATAGCGAGTGGTCTTGCATTAGTAAAGGCTGGCTGACCAATATCTACTGATAGCCCGCTCACATTTGTATCATAAAACATGGGCACCCACAGACCCGTCGCGACCCCTAACTAGAGGCAGTATGGCCGAGTTCCGCTGGGAGAAAATGAACATACAGGTGCATACCCACTGAACCCAACAAAATCAAAATCCAAAAAACTTATAATATATATTAAACAAAACAAAAAATAACAAAAAAATCTTTCAAAGATAACAAAAAATTCGTAATATATATTAAACATGCACTGTAATGTATTTTTAAAAAATACTTTAAAAGAGATCAGAATCGGTTAAGAGAGGGCATCAGTTGTATTTACAATAAGAAGGATTATATGGGTTTTACACTGAAATAAGAGTCGCCCTCTGCCCTTTTCACACACCTTTTCACACACAGATATTCAACAGCTCCTCCACCAAATCTACCTGCATTGTTTTTAAAAACACCGAATCTACCTGCATTGTCTTTAAAAACACAGCTCCTCCTACCGAATCTACAGAATAGACAAAAAATGAGTACAGTCTTAGACTTCTTGCACCCACTGCCCATGTGGAATCTGCATCAACTTGGTTGTTTGGGCTTGTTTAATTTCCCACAGATTAAGCCCAAGGTGGGAAAAAATGCTATGAAGCAAGGTAAACTGAATAGATAAGAAAACACACAGGAAAAATTCTCAGCATGGCTGAGGATTCTTTAAAAAAAAAACAACCAAAACAGCAAAAAAATATAAAAAATCAATGGCAACAAAAAAATGAAACCCACAAAAAACATTACACACAAATCATCAAAGTGGCCAGCCATGGAATCTACTCTTCGTACATCGAGTATCGACTCTTCCCTTTCCTGCGCTCCGTTCTCCTTCCCCACACAGCCTTCCATCGAGCCCCACGTCAAAAGCCATCCAGCCATGGACTCTACTCTTCGTACATGGCAAAGTACACCATCATATCACATCGAGTCTTCCCTTTCCTGCGCTCCGTCCTCCTCCCCCGCCCAACCATGGACGCAGACTTCGTACACCATCATATCACATCGAGTCTTCCCTTTCCTGTGCTCCGTCCTCCTCCCCCGCCCAACCATGGACGCAGACTTCGTACACCATCATATCACATCGAGTCTTCCCTTTCCTGCGCTTCGTCCTCCTCCCCCGCCGAACCATGGACGCAGACTTCGTACACCATCATATCACATCGAGTCTTCCCTTTCCTGCGCTCCGTCCAACCTCACCTCGATGGCCATTAATCAATGCTCCTCCCCGCCCAGCCTTCCATCCAGACCCACGTCGATGGAAATTAATGAATGAAGACTAGCGCCACAACAGATGTCTTTTTAGGAAACTAATGAATTAAGACTAGGGCACAGATTTCTTTTTAGGATTAAATATTATTTTATGGGCTTTTTTCAGTATAGCCGTTACCTATGTTCTAATACATTATCTTGCTCTCCTCATATTTTTTGAAAAATGATACGATGCATCGTCCACTTAAGCCATTTGTAAGATAAATTATTCGACCAAGATAAAGATTAAAAACGACATCCATTTTAAAGATATGGATTTGAACGAATCCATAGTTCATGGTATCTTTATAGATAAGGATTATGTGGTTATTCGAGTAGATTTAGCAGCAGTTTTATTTGGACTGCTCTTATCCTGGAATAGCTTTATCAAACTATTAACTTAGATGTTCACTAAGCTTGTGTGTTCTTTGAGTATGACTAGAAGAAAAAGATGAAGATGTCATTTGTTCATATTAAAAAATGAGATTATTACCACCATAATTTGTGTACATATTAAAGAACAAATTAGAGTTAAACATCATGAGTGTATTAAAATTTGAAAACCTTCGCACCATTCAAGTGTAATATTCCTATTCATTTGTGCTTAAGCAGATACTTAAATGAGAAGATACATTTAAAGATGTCACTTTGACACTTAAACATGGAGTTGTGAATGAGAATCGGATATTGGTTTATGTACCTTGCCTCATCCCTCTACTAGTGCAACGATGGTGGTTGTTGAAAATAAGAAATAAAATATTTGTCTAAGCATTGTTCACATGTCTTTAGAGGACATATTAGTGTTTGTTTCCATGGTCATTGATATGTGCATATTCACTTGAAAAATTAGCATAGGTTTCTTAGAATCTCTTAAATAAAAGTACTCTCAACATGTAGGTTGCCAATGCTTGGTTGTAATTGTATCAAGGAAAGATCAATTTGCATATGACTAATTTGTTGAGAAATATAAAGAAGTTGAGGTTCCAGCTACTCAAATCCCAAGTGGTATAGCTACTCGTGTGTAGTTCAAATGGAAAAATATCAACAGATACAAATGAATTTTGCAATTGATCGAGGGAAAGATCAATCCTCGGGTTATTAAGTAATAGAGAGAAGTCGAGATTCCAACTATTCAAAACCCAAAGTGGTGTAGTCACTTCTTGACAATTGAAATGGAAAAGCATCAACATGCAAAAGAACATTGATAAATGAAGGTCGCATTGTTCTTTAGTATCTTTTGACAATGATACTTCAATTGTTGCTTGGATGTTATTTGTTAGAACTAGTTGTCACTAATGTTGTTGGGAATTTGGATAGTTTTATGAAAATAGACACTTTGTTCAAAGTCCACCCAGGTTAGTTGCATTATTCTACATTGTCGAGTTCACTAGGGATGTCATCCACAAATGTGAAGAAGCATTCCTTTGGGTTTCTGAGTCCCAAATATCTCTCTCTCTCTCTCTCTCTCTCACACACACACACACACACACACACACACACAATGACAAAAAATAAGATTATTGTACATCTATTGAGATGTGGTCTAGTGGTTGGAATGGGACACCATCATGCAAACAAACTAGGTTCAAACTTGATCCATAATTGAGGGGCTCATATCCCACTCACTTCACCAACACAGATACTTGTGCAAAAAATTAATTCTTTGACTCTATCTCAATTATATCTTTGAGATGTGCATATGTGTAATACCCATGTTTCTCTAGTATGTAATTAATCATGTTTAATGATTTCCATGCCATGGCATATAAACATTCTAATTGTATTATTGATTGATTGGAAAATGCCAACTAGCCGACTAATGGTTGAAGCCTTAAAAAGTACTCGCCATGATACCACCGGAGGAAAGAATGAGGGAATCTATTGAGAGGGTTCACTATGCTAAGATGGCCCAAGCCTCTCTGCTAAGATATTCAATTTAGAAATATTAAGTTATTTCCTTTCCTAGTTTCAAGACAAATCAATTAATGAGAGGGGATGGTTGTTGAATAACCAACCACCCCAATGAATGGAAGCATGGAAGACTTGGCTAGGATAACAGAAACTTTCAGCCAAAGGTATAACAATGTACCAATTATGCAGCCTAGATTGACCCCCCACGAGTTTCTTCTGAGAGAAGGAAAGAAGGACAGATCGAGAACCTTCATGGGAGACAGAGAGAAGAATCATGGGGGGTATGCAAATGAAAGGAGGAGAATGTGCAAGAGAGATGGGGAGAGGAAAAATAAGAGCTCGTGATTCTGAGTTTTAGCGAGGGTAGACAAACCTGAAATCTTGGTCTAAGAGAAAGACATGTAGGAAAGGAAATGTTGTGAGGGAAGCAACAATAGAAAACCATGGAGGCATGGTTGTACAAGTTGGCATGAGAATCCAAGAACACGACCTAAGCTGAGGGGGTCACAATTTTGATGCGGGAGCGGTATTTGATAAACCTCAGAGAGGCATGAGCTAGGTGGGTGTGAGGGATTCTCTACCAATGGTAGTGTGAAGAAGAATGGTCTTCTCTTACCAAAATTTCCCTAAGAACCTTAGAAAGATTTCCCTGGTGGTATCATGGCTTGGCACAAGGGAGGCCATAGTGTTGAGAATGAATGCATATGAGCCTATGGTTGGGTGGAAAGGCGTACACCCACAGTAAGTTGGTTGGCTACAATCTTTGATACAAATAAAAAATTGTATGCTCTGTGTGTAGAGTGAAATGAATGACCATTGTTTGTAATTACTCTTAAATGTGCATGTTTGTAAATGAACTGAATGGTTGTAACTTGTGATGCAGTTATAGTAATAATGCTCTTTTCATTGGAAAATCTTTGCATTTGAATGACTGTAGGATGGAAAGAATGGTGCATGCCTTGCACAACTAAGTATGAGTATCCTATAATGTTCTAAGATAAAGAAAATGAACTTGATTCTATGGTTCATGTGTGCACATTGATATATCCATCATTGTAATGGGTTTCATATGAGAGGAAGCTAGAATTATAATTTAATTGAGCGCAAAATGATGAGTCAAATGATGTGATGTAATCCTCCTTCATTGTCGAATGAATTTATTGAGAGGCAAGAGAAGGCCAATAACCATTTTTTTTTCCCCTTCGATAAATTGGAAAGGTCACAGGACTTTGAATCCTCTTTTGAGTGACAAGTAGCAGGTTTGTGGCTTGTTGGTAAATGCATTGATAGAGCTAAGGAAGCCAATTGAAGAACCCCTGCAAGATGGTGCAATGAAGAACTATGAAGCTACTTAATCTATAATTAAAGCTTCACTGAAATCCCTGTTGAGAGACCAAGAGGAAACAACAACCTTTGGATCAGCGGGGAGGTCGATCGATAGTCATCTGATAGACTTCGTAGAAGTGAGATTATCAAGAGATCGGGATGTCGGAACCCGGGAGTATCGGGTAATTCGGTGTGACAAACCTTGTCAAAGTCAATACATTGATACCCGTGGGTTAAGGTTTTAACACATGGTTCCAACCCTTTTTGTACTATGAAAGGAAGAGGGAAGTGACATCACGTTGACATGGGATGCCAATGTGGAACCATCGCAACCAAAGGTTGCTAGATGTCACCTATAGAATTTTTAGTAGGCAAAGTGTGGGTCCCTATCTGGCATAAACTCTTAGATCACACGCCCTTAGATTATAGTCGTTGGATTTGAGGGTGGACAAATCTCCACCGTTGATCTCTGTTGTGAGGAGTTGTTCGGACCTCGGACTATCAATGAATTTTTTTTGTACATGGTGTAGTTAGGAAGCCCGATACCCTAATGCCCCAGTATGTCGACAGGCCGATGGTGGTAAGATCATGGTCTAGACAAGGTTCCAGGTACCGGAGATCGAGAGATCGGAGGTGCATTCAGTTGGTGCAGATGATTTCAGGGTAGGTGCCCATGTGGCCTAGTATCCTGATGGGGAAAGGTTTCATCCTTCCCTCGTATGGTTGAGGAAAAGAGAAATTTTGATACCCCATCCCCTAAAAAGGTACTTAGAGGGTTGGGTTTCTTACAATATGGTTCTTTGTCTCCTAAAGGCTCAATCCTCTACCCTGCACTCATCAATAGCTGGAAATGGAAGGTCGACAAATAAAATATCTTCCAAGAAACAATGGAGTAACTCAACTATGTAGGTATTTCGTATGATAATGGTATTTCTTGATCGTAACCGAAATTTTTCTTATAAGAACACTATGAACATGAATATAAAATGGTGTTTAGAAATATATTGGTTTATTGTCTCTATTAAGTGGCTTTAGGGCTTGATAAATTTATGAATGCAACCACTCTCTAGCTTCTTGATTGATCAACTCACTCATTCTTCTAGGTTGTAACATGGGTGATGATAACATATGAAGATGCACTAGTATCCTACAGAAGACGACAATCTAACTTCCCATTGAGAGACATTTTCCCACCTTTGATATCACCCATTTAATGAGAAACCCTAGAATCATACTAAATAAGACAACAATTTAACTTCCCATTGAGAAACCTTTGATAAGACGATAATGTAACTTCCCATTGAGAGACATTCTCCCACCTTTGATATCACCCATTTAATGAGAAACCCTAGAATCATACTAAATAATTGTTTTCTCTACACATGAGCTAGACAACTAGATAACCCATGTAGCAATCAAAATATGTTAATGAATGAAAGATACCTAGACGCACTCCATACGCAAATGAATTAATTTCTCACTGAGAAATAGTGGCCCAGATGGTAGAACCATCCATTATAACTCCTTTTCCAAGTCATTCAAACACAAACGTATTCATTGTCCACCCATATATGTCTCTTAAATGGTCATACCATCCTGACCTTGACATGAACACTCAGTCAAATGGTTGTTGTGCACTTGAGCGTTACTACTCTCTCTCACATGAGTATTAACGCCCAAAATTGACCATGAGAAGCATGGTAAAGGAGAATACCTATCAACAACTTCATGGCACACCCATAGCAAGTTTTAATACCAAACAACAATTTTGTGGAATGCCCGGGAGAAAGATTTAATGCATGGGCAATGTAAAAATAGCAAGAAACAAGGTGTGGGTTATCAAATCACTAAGGTTTGAGTGTAGGCATGTTGAGCAGTGAGGGAAAGAAACTTGGTACATCCGGTCACTAGGGTTTGAGTAATGTGCAGTTTAGACAACAATTGGACAATGGATGGTGCACCCAAGTGCTAGTGTAAAGTTGTGGGTACATTAAACAGTGGAAATAATTTGTGGGCAACATTGGGTAGCAAAGTGAGGTCATGGGAGCTATTAAACAACAATACCAAGTAGTGGCGGCAAGTAAATGAAACGTGGGACATCCAACACTCAAGGAATGGCTCGATAGAGGAGAAAAATGGCCCATCCAAGATTATATATGCCCAACAATAAAGGAAAATGGCCCTCTAATGGTTTCACCTACCCAACAAAAGAAAATGGTGCATGGGCACACCAATACATCAACCAAACAATGAAAATCCACCCCAGAGAGAGAGTGTGACTCCTATGAGAGAGAAAATTAGTTTTAGCAAGTTTTTTTCAAACAACTCTCCAAGGAGGGCCTTGGATTCTCCCTCATCCAATTTGCTCAATGGTGTAGAGTAGTCGACAGTTGGATTCAATAACCACTACCACCAAGGTGCTTCAGAAATACTTCACCCTGTAAAAAAGTGTGCAACAAACTAATCATCATACTCGCAACAATTATAAACCACATGTAGAGCATAAATTAATGGGTTACCAACAGATTTCAATAAAACACAATGGTGAATTTTAACCACCACACATAGAGGAAAAAAAACTCATCAAAACAAGATTTTTACCCTAGAACCCAATTGGGAAAACCAGTCATGGGTGGTGCTCAATATTCTTTGTCTACAAGTCTGCAAGTTTACAATGCTCTCCTCCTCCTTAGCAGAAACCCTTTGAGTATGAGCAAGAGTGAAGAAATAGGGAGAGCTAGGGGGTAAGGGAAGGCTAACAACTTGGCTCTTCACTTCATGTTCGTTAGCCTTATCTCATGTATGTTTCTTTGTCCCTTTAATCATTTTCTTAAACTTTTCAATTACATGGTTATTTGGCTTATTCCACATTAACTTTCATTGTTTTAAATGGATTTCATTATGTTTATTAATTATCAATTTGTTTTGCAAGTACTGAGTCTTGTCCATTGTTCATTCCGGATTTATTTTGGATCACACCTCTCCATTGAGAGGCTTTTTGGTCACAAAAATCTCTAAGAAACCAATATGGATCAGTGTTGTCTACATCTCTGGAACGTGGCTCTGACGTTGGCTCCTAGCTATAGCTCTAACTCCAACTCTGGATCTGGCTCGTGGCTCTAGCTACTAGCTCTGGTCCTCGACTATGGATCTACCTTTGTTATTGGCTCCCTCGTTCCCGTAGTGCAACAATCTTCTCATTGAGTCTAAGCTTTGAACAATCTCTGAATTTGAATTCTAGACTCAATGCTCATTCCCATCTACCTCTCTGACTTGGAGATAATCCATTTAAGCTTTCAATGAAGCCAAGTCGAATATTTTTCTGTCTAGGGTGACACCGACATGCTACCGTCACATAATAACTCCTCAAATGTGGTTGCATTCCTATGCTAGGGCCGGTTGTTTCATGACATGGAAACAACTCTTTGGTGCCTACACATGCTTGCAAGGAACATCATGGAGTTCTCAATAACTCCTCCCTCCAAGGTCACTAACCCCGTGCATTAATCTCTAGCACATATTCAAGAAGGAAAACTTTTGTTAGAAAATTGTAGGTAGCAATTGGAATGCTACTGCCCCAGTGGTTGGCATCCACTTGTTGTCCTCTTCAATAGTGATGCAAACCTTTGGTGTTACTATCTCCCCTTGGACGACATCTTCTCCTTGAATTGGAGATACAGGTAGTTCTTCACCTATTGTACTCTTTTCTCTCCACACTATTTTCCCAGCATTGCAAATTATGGGGTGAGGCTTTGAGTGAAATCTCCAACACTTAACTTCTCAATGTCCTCTCAACTTATAGTGGTGGCAAAAATTCAAGTGGTTTCTCAAAGGATTTCTTGTCATACTCCTCCTCTCCACGTACCTCTGTGTATGTTTTTGGATTGGAGGAGCCTTCTTTCCATTCAAATTATGAATACAATTAGGCCTGCATAACATGGCTTGCTTCTTCTAGCAGGTTGCCTCATAATGGACTTTCTTTCTATAATGTGATCATGTATATGCATACCAACAAATGTCTATGGTATGGCCTCTTTTCTTGCAGCAATGATAAACAAGAAATTTCTTGTTTGACGTAGACCTCATCGTCTTGTTCGTCTTCTTTCTTTGGTTGCTTGTCTTGTTGTTGTCTCTGAGTGTAGGTGTGGGCTTAGTCTGGGAACTCTCCTCATTGTTGCTTCCTTCAATCTACCATAAGTCTGAGGTGGTGAGCTAACACCCTCACTCACTGTTTCACCTCCTCCTCCTAATGAGCAAGCTAACTCTAGCATGTTGATTGGCTTCACGAAAATGGTTTTCTTCATGGTGATGAAGTTTTTACTTTTGCCATCAAAACCTAGGACTTCATGCTTGGCCAAGGGTGTGACTACAATGGGGATCAATATGCCTTGTCTCCTCTTTCGTAGCCTTTTTCCATCATAACCCATTTTCTTTAGGATTTTAGAGCCAATACCCCTAGTATGCTTCTCAAATTCCTCGAGTTGCTCTTGAGAGGTGTCTACGGAAGGTAAATGTACCAAGGTGTCCTCAGTCATGGTGCTAGAATCTGCAGTGATAATGGAAGGTTTCCTTGTTCTTCTGTGCTCTTAGACAACTTATTGAAGCCTTGCCAAGGCCTTCTCCTTCTCTACCAAATCTTGTTGCATCTACATCATCCTATTGCCAGTTGTCTATTTGGATGACCTTCTCACCAAGGTACACAAGATGCAATATGTGCTTGTCCCAATCTGTTTTGAATGTTATGAGGGAGTCTTGGCCTTCTTCAAATTTCTTCTCGAGCAATGGCAACAATTTGGCAGAAGTCTCCATGTGTTTCTCCATCTCTACCATTCTCTGGTTAAACCTCTTAACTTGCGCCTTCAAGCTCTCGTTCTCTTCTCAAAGCTTGATATCGTTGGCCCTTAAGTCTTCCAACTTATCTCTGCTTGATTTTCCCATGTTGTGGTTTGCAATCTTTTTTTCATAGTTCTAGAAGCAGTATCTCAGTCAAGGATGCAACCAAATTTGATACCATCTGATCTGTAATCAAGGGACTCATAGCCCACTTGCTTCACCAACAATGACACCTATGCGGAAATTTAATTTTTGGACTCTATCTCTAAGATGTGCATATGGTTCTTTGTCTCGTGGAGGCTCATTCTTTTGCCCTACACTCATCAATAGCTGGAAATGGAAGGTTGACACATAAAATATCTTCCAAGAAACAATGGAGTAACTCATCTATGTAGCTATTCGGCATGGAAATGGTATTTTCTTGGTCATAACTAGAATTTTTCTTATAAGAACACTACGAGCATGAATATCAAATGACGTTTAGAAATAGCTTGGTTTATGGTCTCTATTAAGTGGCTTCAAGGCTTAATAAATTTATGAATGAAGCCACTCCATGGCTTCTTAATTGATCAACTCACTCATTCTTCTAGGTTGTAACGTGGGTAATGATAACATATGAAGAGGCATTAGTATCCTATATAAGACAACAATCTAATTGCCCATTGAGAGACATTCTCCCACCTTTGATATCACCCATTTAATGAGAAACCCTGGAATCATACTAAACAATTATTTTCTCTACACATGAGTTAGGCAACTAGATAACCCATGTAGCAATTAAAATATTTTAATGAATGAAATATACCCAGACACACTCCATATACAAATGAATTAATTTCTCATTGAGCAATAGTGGCCCAGGTGGTAGAGCTATCCATTGTAACTCCTTTGTCAACTCATTCAAACACACATGTATTCATTGTCCACCCATATATGTCTCTTAAACAATCATACCATCATGACCTTGACATGAATGCTCAGTCAAATGGCCGTTGTGCACAAGAGCATCACTACTCTCTCTCATATGAGTAGTAACACCCAAAATCGACCATGAGATGTGTGGCAAGGGATGATACCTACCATCAACTTGGTGGCACACCTGTAGTAAGTTTTAATACCAAACAACAATTTCATGGAATGCCCAAGAGAAATATTTAATGCATGGACAATGTGAAATAGCAAGAAACAAGGTTTGGGTTATCAAATCACTAAGGTTTGAGTGTAAGCATATTGAGCAGTGAAGGAAAGAGACTTGGGACGTCTAGTCGCTAGGGTTTGAGTTATGTGCAGTTTAGATAGTAGTTGGACAATGGATGGTGCACCCATGTGCTAGTGAAAGTCGTGGGCACGTTAGACATTGGAAAGAAATTGTGGGCAACATTGGGCAACAAAGTGAGGTCATGTGAGCTATTAAACAACAATACCAAGTAGTGGCAGAAAGTAAATGAAATGTGGGACATCCAACACTCAAGGAATGGCTCAACATAGGAGAAAAATGACCCATCCAAGATTAGATACGCTCAACACAAAGGAAAACAACCCTCTAATGGTTTTACTTGCCCAACAAAAGAAAATGGTGTGTGGGAACTCCAATACATAAGCTAGACAATGAAAATTCACCCTAGAGAGAGAGAGAGTGGCTCCCATGAGAGAGAAAATTAGTTTTAGCAATTTTTTTCAAATGACTCTATAAGGAGGGCCTTGGATTCTCCCTCATCCAATTCGCTCAATGGTGTAGAGTAGTTGACAATTGGATTCAATAGCCACCACCACCAAGATGCTTCAAAAATACTTCACCCAATAAAAAAATGTGCAACAAACAAATAATCATACTCTCAACAATTATAAACACGTGCAAAGCATAAATTAATGATTTGACAAAAGATTTCAATAAAACACAATGAAGAATTTTAACCACAACACACAGAGGAAAAATAACTCATTAAAACAAGAATTTTACGGTGGAACCTAATTGGGAAAACCAATCATGGATGGTTCTCAATATTATTTCTTTGCAAGTCTACAATTTTACAATGCTCTCCTCCTCCTTGGAAAAATCCCTTTAAGTAGGAGTGAGAATGAAGAAATAGGGAGGGCTATGGGGTAAGGGAAGGCCAACGACTTGGCTCTTCACTTCACATTCCTTATCCTTCTCTCCTATCTATTTCTTTGTCCCTTTAATTATTTTCTTCAACTTTTTAGTTACATGGTTATCTGGCTTATTCCACATTAACTTGCATTGTTTTATGTGGCTTTCATGATGTTGATTAATTGTCAATTTGTTTTGCAAGTACCGATTCTTGTCCATTCTTCAGTCTATATTTATTTCGGATGAAAACCTCGATGGGTGTAGAGCCAAATATTAAACCCATGGAAAATATGTTCATAACGTTGATGCACAATAGGATATATGTAACCAATTAATATCCACAATACCTCTTGAATCAATTGAAACACCTTATCAAGTAGCTATCATTCTAATATAGGTGGTATACATGGAAATTTTGATTCTTTAACTTGTCATCAAATTTTTATATGTTTGAGATCACCCAGGATGATTAAGGTTGGAGGAAAAAACATGTAAGCTAAGCAAAGAACAAAAAGTTAAGAACTATGTCAAAGTAACTCGAGAAATCAATATTGAGATTAAGATACCCAAGATACCCAAAATAAAAGTAGGCTATAAATGTTCATTGTGTCTTTTAACTAGAAACATTAACCCTAAAATAAAATAGGTGGTATGCACATTAATGGAATTGAATAATTGATATAATTATTTAGTAGTAATATAAACAGAGAAAATCCTTGGATAGGGTGACACCTGTCGATCATGTGCTACCTAGCACACATGCAAATTACGCAATTAAGGCCCCTCACTACGAACCTCCCTCTCAATCCTTTCACCATGCATAACATTCGACCTATGAGGGAGATAGTGCATCGGGACAGCAAGGGAACATTAATGGCACACATTCAACACCAGTTATGTCTCACCAGAGTAGGTACAGGGCAGCTGGGCCACATCAACTCAACCTTCATGGTGCCTCTCCCTCTCATCTCAATCGTTTTCATGGAGGTAAGCATTCGTCATGGTTATTTGATCCTAGATTTGCACTTGGCTTTTCATTCCTCGCTTGAAATCTCTCTCCACTGGAGTCGAGCACCCGCTCCCGCTGATTCCACTTCCCCTTCGGTGCTTGAGCATAGTCTGTATTTCACCATATCTCTCTGTTGGGTTTACACCATGCCACACGAAAGGGGAAATCCAAAACATGGGTCGACCTACTATATCTTTGTAGCCTGACACTGGCATTCAGGCTTGCCCTCGGCCCCCTCTCTACCTCCCAACCAGTTCACCATTCATGTTGGCCCGCCCCACTTTGACCAAAATTGGCAAGATGATGCTTAGCTTCCCCCCAGCAATTTGGAGCCCATGCCTCCAATTTCTGACCCCGTGATAATTTCAGGTGGCTTTCCAATAGAGGAAGAAATTCCTCCAAGTTGGATGGAGGATACCATTATGCTAACTGAACCAATTGTCAATGCCACCCCCCCTATGCATCCTGAGACAAATATGAGTGATTGTTTGATAGAGGAAGAAATCCCTCCAAAATGGCTGGAAGACTCAACAAAAGGGACAGCCCCAAATTTCAATGCATCATTCAATGTGGCCACTGGGATAGACTTGGATTACTGCCTGGCTAAGGAGGAGACTCATATGGGATTGTTTGAGGGAGCACCAGCTTACCCAACTTCAACAACCCACGATCCGAGATTTGAGCCAGAAATGTGCAGCCCACATAGATTCTCAGAGGAGAATTTGTTGTTAATTTTTGATATGCACCGGGAAATGGCGGACCAACTTCAATGCCAGAGCGCCTTTAGTCGTCATTTGGACCTGTTTTTCAACTCCTTGTCAAACGAGCCTGGCCAGAGCCACTACCCAACTTGTTGTCATCTGTTCATCTTCACTTTACTCCATGATGGTCGCCCGAGTTCACCAAATGTTTATCTTTCTTATTGTCATGTTTTCGGGTCTAGATAGGATACATTTACAATTAAATTATCCACTAGAAAGACTCTGGTTCTGGTATACTAGCTTGTTTATAAGTTTTAAAGGCCACTTGTTCTGGTTTCCATGCATATGGCAGAACATGTGGAAGGTTTTGAACTATGTATTGACATGTATCACTATGATGACTTTCAAGGTAATATAATCTTTTTATTTACAATATATATATATATATATATATATATATAAACAAAGGAAAAAATTGATGTGATAAGTTCATATTGTTTTCCTTTTGTAAGCTAGTTACTACTTATATTAATATAGCATAAAAAATGGCATATCCAACCTTGCTAGTGGCCTGCCATATGGGAAACCAAAACCATTGCAAGTCTAAAAATTTAATGGTTTTGCTTCATCACATGCATGACAGTATATCACAAAATATAGGAGTTTGTATCTATGATTTTCTAGAATATTGAAAACTAAAGAATGATCCTTGTATTTGTTGAAGAGAATCCTCCAAATTCTTTCATTTCAAGCTCATAAAAACCATAAGAATTAATCCAATGGCCCATGTCCTTGAGCTTTCCATGGGTACTGATCCATTTGGGTGTCATTGTCTTCATATAGCAAAAAGGAGTTTTATGGGGTCCCTTTGGAATTCATAACTTGGTCATTTTCATCCTTATTTTCATTCTAATTATTTTTATGACTATGAACTATAATTTCAATATTAAAAATTTCACTGCACATGGCATCAAATGTATTTCCATCACTTTTAGCTTGTGCATAATATCTTGATATTGGCTACCTTTCTCCTCCACTATCTAAGAAACAAAGGAATTGTTCAACCAATATAACTCTATTAGCTTAAATATATTTGTATCACATGTTATGGAATACCCTGGGTCAAGGGTCCAACCTTTGAACCCTACTTCCAACTGATCTTTGGACAATTTTTGTCTTTTATGTTGATATATTTTTCCAATTTTACCATCTCCTCTTTGTTTTTGTCTAAGAATTGGCTATGAAAGTCCTTTATTGCCCTCACAACATCTATTTGGGCATGTTTCATGTGTTGATGAGTTTGGGTATGCAAAGGATGCTTGCCATCACTTGTGTTGCATCTAGCAAGCCCTCATTTTCTACTTTCAAGTACAAAGACTTTTCTCCTAGGTTGCATGGTTTTAATCTTGGACTAGACAAAAGAATTTTGGGGCCACTTGATGGATGAGGAAGATTTAAACTAGGGCACGAGGTTTCCAAATAAACCAACAAGTAGATCTTCAGGAAATGTAAGGGGATTTCTTGGTGCATTTTTATGAAATCTATCATTGTGTTATTATTTCTCTACATCAAGAATTTTTTGGTTTTCGACCACCCAAGATTACAGAGAAAGCTATGCACAACTTAGATCAAATTGGTGATTGGTATATTGTAGAAATGATTTTTCCTATATCATAGTTTTTTAGATGTAATGCTCCTCCTCATGCCTTGCCCAAATTCATTCATGATAGACTTGTTTGCAGAGAAATATCTTATAAGACAGAAGACACATGCATAACTAAAGATTTTCATGCTTCCTCCAAGAGAACTTGGCCTACTTTTCCTATGCATATAGGCCCATGTATTGTTTCTGGTGTAATTCATGCAAAAATAGAAGCCATGGCATCGAAGATATTAATTTGTCCTATATTGAGTTTAAGAAGCATGACCCTCTAAAGATTTTAGAGGAACATTGCCTTCATATTAGTGTAAACAAATATGTTAATGAAGAATCTCCTTAGGATGATATTTTTAGGAGAGATAAGTCTTATCAAGAAGTTTTGTAGAGAATTCAAAGCCTTCCTAAACAAACACATGATAGTTTCTTAAATTTATATAAGGCAAGGAGGACTTGCCTTCCACCAATCCTCAAACAAGAATATACAAAACAACTTCCTAATACTCAAAATGAGATACAATCTACGATATCTCAGACAAAGACATCAACAGAAAAATTGCCTCAAATATGTAATCCTCCCATTCAACAAAAGAAATTTCAGTCAAGCCAATAAATTAGTGAAGAAATTTTAGAAATACTAAAAGAAGAAATATCAAAAGAAAGATTATCCACTATATATATCATAGGAAGTCAAATGTTGAGTCTCTTTTATCTTAAAATAATCAGTCGGGACAATCACAACACAAAGAGAAAATGTGTATAAGTCATATTGTGACAAAATCAACAGAGATATTGTCTCCATTGCAAAAATTTGGTCAAAATTTAGATACTCAACCTCAGGAGCATTAAAGTTTGATTTCTTCATCAGTTGTCTTAGTTGTGCCTCTGGCCACTATTCCTGGAGTTTCTTTCCCAAATCCTTTATATGTTGATTCTTTAACACTCATTTAGGAAGATGAAGCTTCTCCTACAAACTTCTTATTTAGTAAGAAGAAGAGGGCAATTATTAAATCTAGGATTCAAAAGAAGAAAATTGATTAAATGAATGAACCACCAACTAAACAAAGAATAATTTGGGATGGTTACGGGTAGGATGATCAACAATTTGTAGGATAATTGGTAGATTCCATGGGAGATTTTTCATCAACCAACATATGGTCAGTAAATAATTTAAAACAAATCATTAAGCATAAAAATGATGATATAACTCATCTTCAAGACAAATTGAAACAGAAAGAAGCACTCATTGAAAAACAAGTGGAACTCAAAATTTCACAGGCACAACAAGCACACTTTCAACAAATGAAGAGCTTGGAAGAACAACTGAAGGCTAAAATTACTTGAGTTCAACAATTTCTTTCTGATTTTATAAGTGAAAATAATGTTCAAATCACTCAACTACAAACTCAAATTCAAAGTTTGGAGAGTGAAATGATTGATGTTGAGCAAGTTAAGCATCAAGATTTGTAGGTTAATGATCAATTGAGATAAGCACATGTACATTTTCGTACACCATCATATCACATCGAATCTTCCCTTTCCTGTGCTCCGTCCAACCTCGCCTCGATGGAAATTAATCATATCGCCAAGGGCAATTAACTACATGGCCAAGGACGCCATCATATCGCCTCGATGGCAATTAATCAATGCTCCTCCCCTGCCCAGCCTTCCATCTAGCCCCACGTCGATGGAAATTAATGAATGAAGACTAGCGCCACAACAGATGTCTTTTTAGGAAATTAATGAATTAAGACTAGGGAACAGATGTCTTTTTAGGATTAAATATTATTTTATGGGCTTTTTTCAGTATAGCCGATACCTATGTTCTAATACATTATCTTGCTCTCCTCATATTTGAAAAACGATACGATCCATCGTCCACTTAAGCCATTTGTAAGAGAAATTATTAGGGCAAGATAAAGATTAAAAACCGCATTCATTTTAAAGATATGGATTTGGTAGAATGAATCCATATTTCATGGTATCTTTGTAGCTAAAAATTATGGGCGTATTCAAGTAGATTTAGCAGCAGTTTTATGGGGACTGCGCTTATCATGGAATACTTTTATCAAACACTATGTATTTTGGAATAGTTTTATCAAATTATTACAACCAAAAAAATTAACAAGATTAACCTAGATGTTCACTAAGTTTGTGTGTGCTTTGAGTATGACCAGAAGACAAAGGCATCATTTGTGCATATTAAAAAATGAGGTTATTACCACCATAATTTGTGTACATAGTGAAGGAGAACAAACTAGAGTTAAACATCATGAGGAGTGTATTAAAATTTGAAAACCTTTGCACCATTCAAGTGTAATATCCCTACTCATATGTGCCTAAGCAGAGACTTAAATGAGAAGATACATTTAAAGATGTCACTTTGACACTTAAACATGGATTGTCAATGAGAATCGGATATTGGTTTATGTACCTTACCTCATCCCTCTACCAATGTTGAAAATAAGAAACAAAATATTTGTCTAAGCATTGTTCACATGTCTTTAGAGGAGATGTTAGTGCTTGTTTCCATGGTCATTGATGTGTGTATATTCACTTGAAAAATTAACATAGGTTTCTTAGAATCTCTTAAATAAAAGTACTATGAGCATGTAGGTTGTCAATGTTTGGTTGTAATTGTATCAAGGAAAGATCAATGCATATGACTAAGTTGTTGAGAAATATAAAGAAGTCGAGATTCCAACTATTCAAATCCCAAGTGGTATAGCTACTTGTGTGGTTCAAATGGAAAAATATCAATAGATAGAAAAGAATTTTGCAATTGAGGGAGGGAAAGATCAATCCTCRCATCACTGGGTTGTTAAATAATAGAGAGAAGTCGAGATTCCAACTATTMAAAACCCAAAGTGGTGTAGTCGCTTCTTRACAATTGAAAGGGAAAAACATCAACATGCAAAAGAAAATTAATAAATGAAGGTCGCATTATCTTTTGACAATGGTACTTCAATTGTTGCTTGAATGTTATTTGCTCGAACTAGTTGTCACTAACATTGTTGGGAATTTGGATAGTTTTATGCAAACAAACACTTGGTCCAAGTCCACCCAAGTTAGTTTCACTATTCTACATTGTCGAGTTCACTAGGGATGTCATCCACAAATGTGAAGAAGCATTCCTTTGGGTTTCCCCGAGTCCCAAATATTCTCTCTCTCTCTCTCTCTCTCTCTCTCTCTCTCTCTCTCTCTCATAATGACAAAAAATAAAATTATTTTATCTATCGAGATGTGGTCTAGTGCTTGGAATGGAGAACCATCATGCAAACAACCTAGGTTCAAAATCGATCCATAATTGAGGGGCTCATAGCCCACTCGCTTCACCAACACAGATACTTGTGCAAAACTTTAATTCGTGGACTATATCTCAATTATATCTTTGAGATGTGCATATGTGTAATACCCATGTTTCCCTAGTATGTAATTAATCATGTTTAATGATTTCCATGCCATGGCATATAAATATTGTAATTGTATTATTGATTGATTGGAAAATGCCAACTAGCCGAGTAATGGTTGAAGCATTAAAAAGTATTGGCCATGATACCACCGGAGGAAAGAATGAGGGAACCTATTGAGGGGGTTAATTATGCTAAGATGGCCCAAGCCTCTCTCTTCAGATATTCAATTTAGAAATAATAAGTTATTTCCTTTCCTAATTTCAAGACAAATCAGTTAATGAGAGGGGATGGTAGTTGAACAACCAACCGCCCCAATGAATGGAAGCATGGAAGATTTGGCTAGGATAACCGAAACTGTCAGCCAAAGGTATAACAGAGTACCAATTATGCAACCCATATTGACCCCCACGAGTTTCTTCTAACAGAAGGAAAGAAGGACAGATCGATAACCTTCATGGGAAATTGAGAGAAGAACCATGGGGGGTATGCAAATGAAAGGAGGAGAATGTGCAAGAGAGCTGGGGAGAGGAAAAATAAGAGCTCAAGGTTTTGAGTTTTAGAGAGGGTAGATAAACCTAAAATCTTGTTCTAAGAGAAATACATGTAGGAAAGGAAATGTTGTGAGGGAAGCAACAGTAGAAAACCATGGAGGCATGGTTGTACAAGCTGACATGAGAATCCAAGAACCTGACCTAAGTTGAGGGGGTCACGATTTTGATGCGGGATGGGCATTTGATAAACCTCAGAGAGCCATGAGCTAGGTGGGTGTAAGGGATTCGCTGCCAATGGTAATGTGAAGAAGAATGGTCTTCTCTTACCAAAATTACCTCGAGAACCTAAGAAATATTTCCCTGGTGGTATCATGGCTTGGCACGGGTTGATGAGAATGAATGCATATGAACCTATGGTTGGGTGGAAAGGTGTACACCCACAGTCAGTTGGTTGGCTGCAATCTTTGATACAGATAAATAATTATATGCTCTGTGTGTAGAGTGAAATGAATGATCGTTGTTTGTAATTGCTCTTAAATGTGCATGTTTGTAAATGAACTGAATGGTTGTAACTCGTGATGCAATTATGGTAATGATGCTTTTTTCATTGGAAAATCTATGCATTTGAATGACTATAGGATGGCAAGAATGGTGCATGCCTTGCACAATTAAGTATGAGCATTCTATAATGTTCTAAGATAAATAAAATGAACTTGATTCTATGGTTCATGTGTGCACATTGATATATCCATCATTGTAATGGGTTTCCTATGAGAGGAAGATAGAATTATAATTTAATTGAGCGTAAAATGTTGATTCAAATGAGGTGATGTAACCCTCTTTCATTGTCGAATGAATTTATTGAGAGGCAAGAGAAGGCCAATAACCATTTCTTTTTCCCCTTTGATAAATTGGAAAGGTCGCAGGACTTTGAATTCTCTTTTGAGTGACAAGTAGCAGGTTTGCGGCTTGCTGGTAAATGCATTGATAAAGTTGAGGAAGCCAATTGAAGAACCCCTGCAAGATGGTGCAGCGAAGGACTATGAAGCTACTAAGTCTAGAATTAAACCTTCATTGAAATCCCTATTGAGAGACCAAGAGGAAACAACAACCTTTGGATCAACGAGGAGGTTGATCGATAGTCATATGATAGACTTCGTAGAAGTGATATTATCGAGAGACCAATATGTCGAGACCTGGGAGTACCGAGTAATCCGATGTGATAGACCTAGTCAAATGTTGATACACTGATACCTGGGGGTTAAGGTTTTAGGACATGGTTCCAACCCTTTTGTACTATGAAAGGAAGAGGGAGATGACATCACGTTGACATGGGATGCCAACATGGAACCATCGCAACCAGAGGTTGCTATATGTCACCTATATATTCTTTAGTAGGCCAAGTGTGGGTCCCTATCTGGCATAAACTCTTAGATCGCACGCCCTTAGATTATAGTCGTTGGATTTGAGGGTGGACAGATCTCCACAGTTGATCTTTGTTGTGAGGAGTTATTCAAACCTTGGACTATCAAGGAATTTTTTGTATACATGTTGTGGTTAGGAAGCCTGGTACCCTGATGCCCCAGTATGACGACATGTCGATGGAGGTAAAATTATGGTCTAGAGAAGGTTTCAGGTACCGGAGATTGAGAGATAAAAGGTGCATTTAGTTGGTGCAGATGATTGTGGGGTAGTTTCCCCTATGGCCTGGTACCCTGATGGGGAAAGGTTTCATCCTTCCCTCGTATGGTTGAGGAAAAGAGAAATTTTGATACCCCATCCCCTAAAAAGGTACTTAGAGGGTTGGGTGTCTTACAATATGGTTCTTTATCTCATAGAGGCTCAATCCTCTGCCCTGCACTCATCAATAGCTGGCAATGGAAGGCCGACAAGTAAAATATCTTCCAAGAAACAATGGAGTAACTCAACTATGTAGCTATTTTGTATGGCAATGGTATTTCTTGATCATAACCGAAATTTTGCTTATAAGAACACTATGAGCATGAATATAAAATGGCATTCAAAAATATATTGGTTTATGGTCTCTATTAAGTGGCTTTAGGGCTTAATAAATTTATGAATGCAACCACTCTCTAGCTTCTTGATTGATCAACACACTCATTCTTATAGGTTGTAACATGGGTGATGATAACATATGAAGAGGCACTAGTATCCTATAGAACACGACAATCTAACTGCCCATTGAGAGACATTATCCCACCTTTGATATCACCCATTTAATGAGAAACCCTAGAATCATACTAAAAAAATATTTTCTCTACACATGAGCTAGGCAACTAGATAACCCATGTAGCAATCAAAATCTGTTAATGAATGAAAGATACCTAGACGCGCTCCATACACAAATGAATTAATTTCTCACTGAGAAATAGTGGCCTAGATGGTAGAGCTATGCATTATAACTCCTTTTCCAACTCATTCAAACACACATGTATTCATTGTCCACCCATATATGTCTCTTAAACAGTCATACAATCCTGACCGTAACATGAACACTCAGTGAAATGGTTGTTGTGCACATGAGTATTACTACTCTCTCTCACATGAGTATTAATGCCCAAAATCGACCATGAGAAGCATGGAAAGGGAGAATACCTATCAACAACTTCATGGCACACCCATAGCAAGTTTTAATACCAAACAACAATTTCGTGGAATTCTCGGGAGAAAGATTTAATGCATGGGCAATGTGAAAGTAGCAAGAAACAAGGTGTGGGTTATCAAATCACTAAGGTTTGAGTGTAGGCATGTTGAGCAGTGAGGGAAAGAAACTTGGTACATCTGGTCGCTAGGGTTTGAGTCATGTGCAGTTTAGACAACAGTTGGACAAAGGATGGCGCACCTAGGTGCCAATGTATAGTTGTGGGTACATTAGACAGTAGAAATAATTTGTGGGTAGCGTTGGGTAGCAAAATGAGGTCGCGGGAGCTATTAAACAACAATACCAAGTAGTGGCGGCAAGTAAATGAAACGTGGGAGATCCAACACTCAAGGAATGGCTTGATAAAGGAGAAAAATGACCCTTACAATATTAGATATGCCCAACAACAAAGGAAAACAACCCTCTAATGGTTTCACCTACCCACCAAAATAAAATGGTGCATGGTCACTCCAATACATCAACCAAACAATGAAAATCCACCCCAGAGAGAGAGTGACTCCTATGAGAGAGAAAATTAGTATTAGCAAGTTTTTTTCAAACAACTCTCTAAGAAGGGCCTTGGATTCTTCCTCATCCAATTCGTTGAATGGTGTAGAGTAGTCGACAGTTGGATTCAATAGCCACCACCACCAAGGTGCTTCAGAAATACTTCGCCCAGTAAAAAAATTGTGTAACAAACTAATCATCATACTCTCAACAATTATAAACCACATGTAGAGCATAAATTAATGGGTTACCAACATATTTCAATAAAACACAATGGTGAATTTTAACCACCACACATAGAGGAAAACAACTCATTGAAACAAGATTTTTACCCTATAACCCAATTGGAAAAACCAGTCATGGGTGGTGCTCAGTATTCTTTATCTACAAGTCTGCAAGTTTACAATGCTCTCCTCCTCCTTAGCAAAAACCCTTTGAGTATGAGCGAGAGTGAAGAAATAGGGAGGGCTAGGGGGGTAAGGGAAGGCCAACAACTTGGCTCTTCACTTCATGTTCCTTAGCCTTCTCTCTTGTATGTTTCTTTGTCCCTTCAATTATTTTCTTCAACTTTTGAGTTGCATGGTTATTTGGCTTATTCCATGTTAACTTGCATTGTTTTACATGGATTTCATTATGCTTATTAATTATCAATTTGTTTTGCAGGCACCGAGTCTTGTCCATTCTTCATTCCAGATTTATTTCGGATCACACATCCCCATTGAGAGGCCTTTTGGTCCCCAAAATCTCTAAGAAACCAATCTGTATTAATGTTGTCTACATCTTTGAAACAAGGCTCTGACATTGGCTCCTAGCTACAGCTCTAACTCTGGCTCTGTCTCGTGGCTCTAGCTACTAGCTCTGGTCCTTGACTATGGCTTTGGATTTAGTATTGGCTCACTTGTTCCCGTAGTGAAACAGTATTCTCATTGATTCTAAGCTTTGAACTATCTTTGAATTGAAACTCTAGACTCAACGCTCATTCACATCTCCCACTCTGACTTGGAGACTGTAACAACCCAATAGATTTTTATTGATCATAGTTGTTAATTTAAATTTATTTCATTATTAAAATAAATACAATGAATCTTTTTACTATTTTATTATTTTATGGCAGGTGGGGGAATTAATGAGGGGATAAGGCAGTTGGAGAATTAATGAGGGGATAAGGCAGTTGGAGAATTAATGAGGGGATAAGGCAGTTGGGGAATTGAATGAGGGAGAGGGATTTGAGAGAGGAGGATAAAGAAGAGGGGAGAGGACTTGGAGGGGGGTCTTATTTTCTTGAGGGGGGGGGGATTATGGAAGAGGGGGAACAGAAGAAGAAGGAAAATTGGAAGGAAAGATTGTTTTGGGAAACAAAGGGGCATTGTTGTTGGTGGGAACTTTGGGCTCGGGGGCCAGGAAACCGCAAGGATTCTTGGAGCTAGGGAGCCAGAGAGGTTGTTCCTAGTTGTATGGGAGGTAAATATTCAGTTTCAGGCAAACATTCAGGCAAGCAATTTCAGCAGGATGACCTTCTTCTTCAAGAGGTAAGAGATAATTCTAAAATTATTATTTTGTATTAAAATTCAGGAAATTTTCAAGTTATAACAGTTATAGATTTACTCTAGTTTTAAATTCATTATGGCTGTTATAAATGGCATCAGAGCCCGGTTTCAAAACTGAAACCTAGGGCCCACCCACCTTAAGACAGAAATTTAGAAATGATGTCCTAATAATGAGTAGAAATAACCTAGAAAACCTTGAAATAAGCGTTAAAACCCTGAAATTACCACTAAGAAACCCTTTATTTACAACCCATAAAACCTATGAAGACTACCCAAAAGAACCTTGTTCCAACCACCTGTACTATTCTTCACCTGCGTAGATAGAGAATTAACAGAGTTAGATTCATAAATATTGTAAAATAAACAAAAGATTATGAAATGTATATGTACTAATTACTATATACAAAAGGAAACAAAACAAAACCCCAGCAAAGTATGCCACCACTAGTGAAAGAATTCTGACATAAGAGGCAGAGGACTCTACTAAACAGTATCAACAGTTGCCAAAATCCAAAACAAGCAATTATGAATTACAGTAGCTACTGATTGCAGATAGAATCAAAATGAAAACAACAATTTTGAATTAAACGAGGCCTCAAATGTCAAATTTAATACAGAGAAACACATAGTGAAACTTATATGTTTTCACCAACATAAAGCCCATGAAGAAGATAGAATAAACAAAACATAGGGCTTTACAACATCCTTCGAGAGTTTAACTGGAAGGAAATGTATACCTAAACTAATTTTTTTTTTTTTTTAACTAATCTCGTGCTCTATCCTACAAGTTTTCCATGATAGAATTTCATATCAATTTTCGGAATAAATAAGAAAATATCTCACCATATTGTTTACCAGTGAGGGAATGAAAATATATGCACACCTGTAAGAATAAAAGGGTCAAATGTTGGAGCTTATCAGCTCCATAATCCTACAAAATGAGTTGGGTAAACGCTGGATTTGGATAGGCGATATTTGGTAGTCGATCTAATGTTAGCTCACTCGTAGCAATAGTGAAAAGTGCCCCTCCACCATTACAGTTGATTTCAAGCTGACCCTTTTCAGGATTGAGATTGAGCCTCCCCACCATGTAGTCATAAGGAACCAACAATTCACTCAGAGAGCTGGCAACTATCTGAGCGACGCCTTCCCCTCCTCTACCGAAGAAATGGAGGGTCTCCATCGTGAACACCAAATTTTGGTTGAAGTTAGAAAGGAAGAAGGATCGTCTTTCTGTTTCTTCAGCAAGAAATACAAGGAACAACTTCTCCACTTTGATTTTGGATCTTTTGTCACCCAAACCCTGAGTCCTCAAACTATCCAAATATCAAGCCAATCACCAAATACCAGCCATTATCCAAGACAATGTCGAAGAGAGCACCCATGGTGAGAGATCATGGGTTCATAGTGCATAGAAGATGGGCATGTCGGCTCTTCCTTTGGTGCCTTGTATTTATGTTGCTCCTCGTGACTTGGTTTGAGTGTTGCCTTTGTGACTCAAGCTCGAGCTTTGATGGACATTGGTGTTGATGCTTTAATCCAGTAATCTCGATGAAGAGAGCCCACGAAGGGGCAGTGCACTACCCGCACCGCCACCAGTGCCAAACCACGAGGAGGAAGCCCACAAAGGGTGTGTACTGTGTAGTACGTGTGAGGATAGAGGTCAAGACCAAGTACCAGACCATGAGGAGGAGAGCCCACAGGGCACAAGTTCCATGCACTACGCGTTCGATTCCAGCATCCACATTTCCAAGCCCAGTTGTTACAAAGAAATCCCCCTGCGGACAAGTGGATTCTCTCTTGGATCTAGACCCCTATGACCAAGATAGAAAAGTGCTTAACGTGGACAATGACATTCCTTTAGATCTAATTAAGCTAATGTATAAAGAGGAAGAAGAAAAGTGTACCTTTTTAATGGTGTTTGTCCTTGTACAGTCCAAGCTGAGCTTTGATCCTAATCTCCTCGATAAGTCTTGTAAAGCAAACAAAGATACAACAAGCTTCCTATTCTATTGAGATTAGCTCAAAAACAGATTTATCTATTAGAGACAAGTCCATGTGGAACAAACACAAACTTGAAAGAAAGAGGCCAAGCATATATGTATATTAATGAGAAAAAATGAAGAGTACTTACAATCCTTTGATGAAGGTGCAACAGCTTCTCCCAGCTCTCTTTGTCCAACCCTTACTCAAAAGCTCCACGATCAGAATGACAATACTTTCACTGATTATTCTCCTCCACTTCTCATGAGATCATAAGTTTGGTATCTCTAAACTCTTCTATCTCCTTTTCCTCCTTGGAAAGCCCTCATTATATAGGATTTGGAGGCTTAACCACCATGGAGAGGATCTCTCATCAGATCCACTAAGAAAGGGATCTCTAAGATATTTAGGGAGAAAATATATCTTAAGGATTTTGGGGAGGAAATATCTCTCAAAGATTTTAAGGAGGAAATATTTCAACCATCCATGAGATCCTCCACCTTCCCTAAAAAATAGGAAACCAATGTGAGGTGGATTCTTAGACTTAGTTTCTTTCTTTTTCATGAATATTAATAATAATTCATGTGCACTTGATTCTCACACTTAATGAATATTAATAATAATTCATGTGTACTTGGTATTTTGTCCTTCATGTAATATATCCCTCCTCCACATTGACTAGGGATTGTGACATAGGTTATTCCATGGTGTCAAGGTGTATGAGACACTTATATGACACTTTACGACACTTAGGGTGAGGTACCTAGGTGTGCAAATTTCATGTGTAACAGAATGCCCCCTAAAGTGTGAGGTCAGAAGAGAGAATGATGGCCGAAACACTTTACAAATCTTTAAAGCAAGGGTGTGGACTTAGAGAACCTGGTAGAAGCTGCAAACAACCATCAAACAAATATTATGACATATTTCAAACCCAAGGCAGGCATTCCTATGCTTGAGTGATAAAAGACTTTCAAGGTATGGCCGCCATCAAATACACTGTAGATCCATAATCATATTGACTGAAGAGTATAGACATTGAAGATAAATTGTGGATCTATACTCCCATGACCTGAACTGATCGTAGCCACGAATAATACACAGTGGATCTATGAGATGACAAGACATAGCCATGACCAATACAAAGTGGATCTATGTGACATTATATGTGTCAATGTTCAAGAGAAACTCTGTCGCAACATGGGCAAAGTACATATCAGAGTGATCACTCAACCCAGATTTTTCTTACCGATCCCGATGTAGTACAAATCTAACCATGTGAATAGATGTCCTGATGTCGAACATGGTAGAAATCACTTGATTATCGTTCAATGAGGTAAACCGTTAACAAGCGCGAGGGAAATATCCATTGATGTCAATGATTCCCAAGGTACTATAGTACATTCCAACGAATGTGAATGGATGAGTTGAAGTCGAACATTCGTGGAATCATCCAATCAAAGGTCAATGATGTAAACCCATTGTCGGACGCGAGGAGGCATGCTATTGAGGCATGTAGGTCCCAAGGTACTAACTCGTTTCTAGGTCTAATCCCTGGATAATGTGCTAAAGTCGACATGAATAGACTTGTCGCAGAAGGGCATTGATGTATCCCCCATCAATGACATGAAACTGACACAGAGATGTAATTGGTGGATCAAATGAACATGGACTGACATGAGTATTGAAACATGAATTCATGATGGTTGACTCTTGAGGCAGATACTTCCCTTGAACACTAAGGCACATCAGTAGAAACATGACATGGACCAAAACATGATAATGCAGTGGATACTATGACTTTCGTCGGGTGACCCAAAGGAGTAGGAAAAACTCAAAGGATTGGTTTAGTGCAGAGGTTCAATGGATTAAAATGCATGCAAAGACAAAGTGTCATGTTCAAGGGCGATCGTAAGAGTGACTTGTGATGTTTTCAAAAAACTGTTTGGCTTGCTTCCTTCAAATTTTTCCCCCATCCAGATAGACGAGTACCTCTTTTTAATTTAACAAGCTCGAAGAGGGTAACACATGCTCCATATAACTCACCTTCGGTAAGTCCCTCTTCCTTTGTTGAACGAACTGGAAGAAGTAAGGGTTCGGTCCCGTATGGGCCATTCAATGTATGATCCTTTAACGAATCTAGAGAAGGTAAACTCGGTGGTTTTTCATATTTAGAGAGTTTGAAAATGACTTAAAGACGACTCTAGGATTGTTCTTTTTCGTAATTTTAGTCTTGTGAGGCCGAAAAAGAGATAAAATACCACTCGAAAGACGCCCTTTCAAACCTTTTAACGAGTGTGAAAGGAAGCAAGATCACTCGGCAATCTTTTCATGTTCAGAGAGTTTAAAAAGAGATTAAAGGAGACTCCAGGGGGTTCCTTTTTTGTATAACCTTTACGATTCCAAAAAAAGTGATAAAAGTCTACTCAGTTACACTCTCATGTATTTACGAGCATGAGAAAAACCAACAACTAAACTAGGTAACTTATTCTCATGTATTTACGAGCACAAGAAAGAACAAAGACTAAGCTTGGTATTGGTTTCATTTTTACACAAGCTTGAAACAAAATTAAACTATGCTTGTGAATTCCCAACATAACTTCCAAAGGTTGGGATACCCATGGATGGTTGGTACTCTGCCCCCAGCTTGAAAAACTAGTGGGTTAACTCTAGAATGATCATCAAAGGATGGAGACATGCCCCCCAAGCTTCAAATCATTCACCGACTGTGAGGTTGTCACCAATTTCTATACTAGATGGAGAAAAAGGATAAGGGTGGATGAAATGAAGGTTCAAAACGAGACCTAACGAAAGACTTGACTCGACATCTATGAGATCTAGTGAAAGTCTTGACTTGACGGGAGAGGTGACTGTTTCATTTTTTAACGATCTTGACATAAGAAAAGAACTATGCTCAAGGCTCCGGGTTCAATCCCTAGATTTCTATTTCATTTTTTAACAAGCTTGCCACATAAAAGAGAAACTATGATCGTGACCTCTGTTTCATTTTTTAAAGAGCTTGCTATAGAGAGGAAAACTATGCTCATAGCTTCTGTTTCATTTTTTAACGAGCTTGCCACAGAGAAGAGAAACTATGCTCGTGCCCTCTTCTTGATCATGGATTCCAAGAGGATAATGGTCTAGAAGGAAACCATGTCAAGGGACAAAACTTGGTCATGGATTCCAAGAGATCTTCATTGGATGGAAGAACTATGCTCTCGAAGGAACACATGTCGAGGGCTGCAACAGGGGTAAGGAGATCAGGTTCCAACAACCCTACCGAAGAGATCACCATGTCAACTACTGGATCTAAATCATCAGGAGTTGAAGTCACGGGAGATAACGCCACATAATTGACATGTGGTGGGGGTGATACTGTCTGCATATAAGAACCATTTAGGGAGGTAATCCAGTCGGGACCAATGAATGAAATTTGATCAATAGTCACAATTCTTCCATTGTGAGGGAAAGATATCACACGGAAAAGAGTGGACACAATAGATTTCATGGCATAGACATAATCTCGCCCAAGGAGTAAAGCGAAATCCAAGGGGTCGCGGACTACCATGACATCAATAAAGACAGTTTTCCCTCCCAAAGTTACAGGAAATTGAGGAAGAGTCCCTAAAGTTTGAATCGTTCTTTTGTTGAAAGCTAACAGATTCTGTGTAACTAGGGCAAGCTGAGGACAACCCAAAGCGTGCCAAGCAACAGAGGACAAAATACTAATGGACGCACCTTCATCTATCAGCGTTCGAGGAACACCTCGACCACAAAACTGTATTGTAATTTGGAAAGGAATGTGAGAGGAAAGACGAGGTCCAATTAGCGCACCCCAATCAAAAAGGATGGCCTCATTACTTGAAGGAGGTTCCACGGGAGGAGGAGGAATGCCCCCCAGCATGATAGACTTTGTATCAACGAAAAAAAATGGGCAGTATTGGGTTTACTCTTTATAGGGAGAGTAGGATCGACCGATGATGGGATCGGATCGACCACGTTGGCACTCTTTAGAAAAAGAGTTGGATTGACCGATGAAGTAATTGGAGCAACCACTTTGGCACTCCTCAATGGAGGAGTGGGATCGACCGATGGTGGAACAAGATCGATCGCTTTAATTTCACTCTTTTGATGAAGAGTGGGGTTGATCGATGACTGAAATGGATCAGCTACTTGGGTTTGTGGTTCAATCGAGGAGGATACGGGATTGACCACCTGATCAACCGGACTGACCAGAGATGGAACTGGATTGACCAGTCCATCAACTAACGATGGGTTGGGGGAGATCTTACGATAACCTTTTGGAAGTTGAAGCTTGTCCAAAAGAGAAGAAGCCTCGTCCATATGAGGAAAAAGGTGAGAGTAATGGTCACCTTCGCATA
This sequence comes from Picea engelmannii, assembly GCA_009831015.1. Classification (NCBI taxonomy): domain Eukaryota; kingdom Viridiplantae; phylum Streptophyta; class Pinopsida; order Pinales; family Pinaceae; genus Picea; species Picea engelmannii. The sequence continues at coordinate 104,803 of ML800560.1, forward strand.
ACATGCAAGGGAATTTGATAGTTGTCTTCTTCTTACCAACCTTAACATCACTAGTTGACGGAGTATCACTGGCATGACCAGCAGGGGCCAATGAAGTGGAGGACCAAAATTCTAATACCTTGGGAATACCAAGGCAATCCCTCAGAAAATGGTCACACTTACAAAGAGTGTAAGGGAATTTGGGTTTCGGATTCTTCGTTTTAACCTTATTGACCTCACCAACACTCCCAGTAATATTAACAGTAGTTGGTTGCTTGGATCCAACATTTGATGTAGTTGGAGGCTTGGTCCCCTTCTAGTTCTTCTTCTTTTCTTTCTGTTTCTTCTTCTTCTTATTAACTTGGTTACTTGCTCCATAGCTTTCACTAGGCGAAGAAGGAGAAATGGAAGGAGACCTGATGGATAAAGAAGGAGAAAGGTTGACATGAGGTTGATGTGTGGGCGGTGTGCTTACATATGAAGCACTTGCATTTGAGATCATCAGAGTGGAAAACAACCATATTGGTAACCCAATTGTGAGACCTGGAAGGCTCAAAGTAGCGATGTAAGGAGGACCAATGTTTCCATAAGAAGGAAAAACAAAGGGTTCCCCTGGAAAAGGGGTTCCTTCATTGGTCATTCTGAGAACTGATGCCATAAAAATAAAGATCCAACCTAGATTCTGCTAGGGATAACAAATAACACACTCTAAAAATCTAGTAATCAAACAAGCAAACAAAACCTTCTCACAATGAGCACACTAGTTGGTGATGAAATCCAACATCGCAGGAACAAAGTAAGAAGGGGCTGAGATAGAGTGGGTGGAAAAGTTACGTTGATGACCTACTTAACGAACTTACACCTTGGTGCAAGCTCCCACACATAATCGTGGGTATACCCTCCAAGGAGCCCGAGTGAGTCTGGCCAACGTCGATTCCAGGTACTGTGAAGACTTGCCCCTCCACAGTTACCTTGTGTAAGGACCCTAAAGAGATAGGCCACTAAGGTTACCAACTACAACAGTGACACCTGGGGAAATGGTCGACAGTCCGATCCACGCGCAAGGGCAGGGTATCTAGCCCGAAATCAACTTGAAAGGCTTCCACTGATCATTGTGGGTATATCTTCAAGAGACCCCCATAATATGCGCAATCTCTACACCAAGACCAACAAAGCAAGGTGAGTAACTGTATTAGTCTCAATGCGACCTCGTGATTGACCCTTGTGTGAGAAGGGCTTCCCAGGACAAAACATAGCAATTGGATTTCATCACTCCCTAAGACAAGATTCTATGTTTGTTTTGCAGCTTTGGAAAGTTATTTTCACACCTATTCCAAATCCCTACAACTAATCTAATGTAGGTTTGCTACCAGAAAATATAAAAATGTCTAATCAATTTTAAATTTAGCGCTTGATTTTTAAGGCTTTTGTTACTCACAAGGAAAATGGCGTGGACAATATGGTGTTTTGACCGACTCAAAAGTTATACAAAGAGATGAAGATGCAATCTTTTCATTTCGATGAAAGCTATGCTACAAGAAGGGGAAAACATTCATCATTCCCGAATGTACAATGTCTCAATATAAATATTTTCAAGAAATGAGACAAATAGACTATACACCAATACACGATTCACACACCCCCCCCCCCC
>ML800560.1:106466-135272 GCA_009831015.1 Picea engelmannii
ATTTCAGAATTCAAGACCAAAAAAAAAAAAAATGTCAAAAATCATGTAATTTCGCTACTTCAAATGAAAGCATTCAAGGAAGACAATAAAATGCAAAGAAGAACCTAAGAGATGATAGAGAGAAAGAGAAACCACTCAAACTAATTGCTTGGGAAAATGACCTCAAAGATCAAAAGGAAAAGTGCAAAAGACCTTTGAATCTCCTTACCAAAGTTTTCACTCAGTCGGATGAATGAGAAGAAAACGACAAATCAACTCTAAATCGTCAAGGACAAAGAGTTATTGTAATGTAAGGAAGAAAACATGTCAAAATTCCAAACAAGAAGAGATTGATTCTTAGAAAACAAAGTGTTGAAGGCCAATACAAAGATGGATTGAGAGTATGAGATCCTTGAGCCAATGCCAAAACCAAGAAACAACTTCAAAAGATGAAAACCCTAGGAGATTTTTCACAGAAAAAGGGCAGCGCTCTGGTGTAAGGGTCACCAGAGCATTATAACGCTCTATGTAAGACCAACAAAAAGTGTTGGCGCTCTGCTAACAAGGGTAGGGGAACGCTCTGCTACCAAAGCTCAGAAAAGTTTCCAGAAAGTCAAAAATTCAAAAAATTCAGTCAATCAGGGTGATCATGATGACATAAAGAGGCAATCAAACCAATCTAAGAATAAAAAATACAATATGGAGAAGATCAAATCAGTGGGAAAAGGGCCAAAACAAGATCTAGGAAAGGAAACAAAAATCAAAGCTCATCCCCAGTGGAGTCACCAATTTCTGTTACAGAGAAATCCCCCCACAGACAAGTGGATTCTCTCTTGGATCCAGACCCCTATGACCAAGACAGAAAAGTGCTTAAAGTGGACACTGGCATTCCTTTAGATTTAATTAAGCTAATGTATGAAGAGGAAGAAGAAAAGTGTACCTTTTTAATGGTGTTTTTCCTTGTATAGTCCAAGCTGAGCTTTGATCCTAATCTCCTCAATAAGTCCTGTAAAACAAACAAAGATACAACAAGCTTCCTATTCTACTGAGATTAGCTCAAAAACAGATCTATCTACTAGAGACAAGTCCATGTGGAACAAACACAAACTTGAAAGAAAGAGGCCAAGCATATATGTATATTAATGAGAACAAATGAAGAGTACTTACAATCCTTTGATGAAGGTGCAACAACAGCTTCTCCCAGCTCTCTTTGTCCAACCCTTGCTCAAAATCTCCACGATCAAAATGACAATACTTTCACTGATTATTCTCCTCCACTTCTCATGAGATCATAAGTTTGGTATCTCTAAACTCTTCTATCTCCTTTTCCTCCATGGAAAGCCCTCATTATATAGGATTTTGAGGCTTAACCACCATGGAGAGGATCTCTCATCAGATCCACTAAGAAATGGATCTCTAAGATATTTAGGGAGAAAATATCTCTCAAGGATTTTGGGGAGGAAATATCTCTCAAGGATTTTAAGGAGGAAATATTTCAACCATCCATGAGATCCTCCACCTTCCCTAAAAAATACGAAACCAAATGTGAGGTGGATTCTCACACTTAATTACTTTCTTTTTCATGAATATTAATAATAATTCATGTGCACTTGATTCTCACACTTAATGAATATTAATAATAATTCATGTGTACTTGGTATTTTGGCCTTCATGTAATATATCCCTCCTTCACATTGACTAGGGATTGTGACATAGGTTATTCCATGGTGTCAAGGTGTATGAGACACTTATATGACACTTTACAACACTTAGGGAAAGGTACCTAGGTGTGCAAATTTCATGTGTAATGCCAGCCACAACCACAAACCCAACCCAACCCCAGTTAGTTGCCACACCACCACCACCTTGTGTCTCCGCCCCGTCAAACCCTAAACGAGGTCAGTAGAAACCTCCTTCGCACTCCATGGGAGGCCAATCCTTAACTGGAAACCATTCATCATCCCCATTCAAACCCACAGGGTTAGTCTCGACCCCTCGGAGGAAGAAGCACAAGGCTCCCTAGAAGTAGGTTCCTGATTGGGTCACTGCGCTACTGCCAGAAGAAGGTGGGGGGTGGGGGGGGCATAAATCTTGCATAGTGCCTAAACCTAGCACAATAGCCAACCTAACACACTTGAGTCAAAGACCAGCGCACCAAGTGGACAATCATCCCTTGAAGGAATGATGCAGTTTAAGGAAGATTTAAGAAGGAAGATGGAGGGTTGTTGTGCAACCAGAAAGGCCATAGGGAGCCAAGCAGAGAAGGGTTGACGTGGAGCCATGGTCATTCTCTTCAAGCACCTGGCCATGTATCCATGGTCGTGCTTGGGCCTCCACTTAAAGCCCTCGAGCAAAGTCATGAAAATGAACAAGAGGTTGAGCAAGGGAGGGTTTTGTAGAGTCTACCAATGAGTGTGTGTGGGAGGAAGAGGCACGTGGGCCTCGTGAGAGGTCACGTGTTTCCCACCCTCTAGAATTTTTTTTAATTTTATTTTCAATTTTATCCTTGTTTTATTTTTGTCCATTTAATTAAAAATTTTCTTTATTATTCAATTTATTTATTATAAATATATGTATAATATATATTTTATTTATAATTATATAATTATATTAAAATTCTAATATTATAATAACTTAGAATTATACACCAAATTATATATATAATTTTATAATTTATATAAAATTATACACTAAATAATCTTACACATTGCAAATTTATACTTTGGGACATTACATGTAATGTACTGTGAAATGAGGTAATAATAGTTTTAAATTACATTATCCTAGTAGCGTATACATTATATAATGTTGCTAGGATTAATATTAAGGGTTAATTCTAATATGTTGATTAGCATTTGTATAGTATTAAGGGGATTAAAATGGAACTTAGGTTAACATATTAATCTAGGTTATGGGGTTTTAATAATTAATCTACATTGTGTTTAAAACACTTTAATTAGTTTTCAAATCTCTAAGAACTTAAAGAGGTAAGTAACAGTAATTGGCGGGTACCTCGCAGTGCTAGCGTAGCTGGCAAGGCAAGGGAGTTAGCAACTTACCTGAATAAAGTTACCAAGCTTAGAGGATTTTGACCCTAACCTTTAACCACTTACCTTATAGGAGTAATGTCTGTTTACAGACACGTATAATTAACTTACACCTAACCCTATGTTTGCAAGATTAAGTTTGAGCAAGATGTGGAATGCCTTGAAGTCTTTCCTGATAAGAATTTGGATTAATGCAGATTCAGTTATCCAAGATGGTTAGGAATCGAGGAAATCGATGTTGTGGGCATCGTCGCAAGGACCACCAACGTCGGCGCTGCCACCACCATTGCCTGAATTAGCTCTCATTTTGCGCTCCTTAGAGGCTATTGATGAGACATTAAAGGGACATTGGGCAACATATGTCAAAGTGGAACCCCCACCATCTGGAGTGAGTAACCCTGAAGCGTCGAGGGACTTAGAGGGAGGGCCTCCACTAGGGGACATCACTAGAGAACTACATAAGATCAAACTCCCAAATTTTGTTGGGGGACGTGCAAGTGAACATGTAGAGGCATGGTTGGAAGGAATGACATGTTGTTTCACCTTAAGAGACTATGCGTCCATATCAAAGGCAAATATAGGGACCTTTCAGCTGAGGGATAGTGCCTTGGACTAGTGGGGTAATCTAGAGGGGCAGTTGCACCTTACCCTAGACATCGTCTCATGGGATCTTTTTTAGGAAATGTTCGAGAGGAAATATTCACCTACTTTCTACGAGGAACAATAGGTAGGAGCATTTCATGCCCTAGTTTAGAGAAACAAGATCGTGGAAGAGTACAAGATCAGGTTCGTGGAGTTAGTAAAATATGTCTTGTACATGGATACCGATCAATGACAAGAAGAACGTTTTGTGTATGGGTTAAACTTTAAGATAAGGGCCATGGTACAGATGTGGAAACCATCATCATTAGCTGAAGCAGTTGAAAATGTTCATTACGCGGAGGAACATATGAGCTTAAACAGAGGTATGAGATCAACCATTCCACAACATTCTAGATTCGTGGGGAAGGCCCCTAGGACCTTCTTCAGGGGAGGAAGCTTTATGCCACCTCCTTGTGGCAATAGAGTCACACCTAGAGAAGTTACAATATGTATTTCAATGGCAGTGAGTGTAGCATCCCACTCATCTCCAACGATGCAGGCAGGTCCATGACCATCTCAAGGAGCAACAAGTAGGGGTAGGGGCTCCAGGGGAAGGAACTCATTTCAGAGGCCTTCACAGGGAAGCACCCAGGTTCCACCCCAGGTTACTTGTTGGGGGTGTGGAGGACCTCATTGCCCGCGTGATTGTCCAAAGTCATAAGTAGGCTTTGTGCATAGAGAAGGAAAGGCCCTGATGGGAAGAGCGAGTAGTAGCCACCAGATTTATGTAGCAGTTAATAATCACCATACAAAACATCAATCCATGGTGGTGGAGTCATGAGGTATGTTAAATCATGTCAATGTTAAAATTTTATTTGATTCTAGTGATACAAATAATTTCATTTCACCTTGTGCATTAGAAAAGTGTGGGTCGGCAGCCTACGAGCACAATGACTTTAAACAAGTCGAGATGGCTTCGGGGGAAAAACAAGTGGTAGGACCTAGCGTCGATAATTTTCTAGTAGACCTGGGAGTGTGTACTACTAGATTGAAGGTGTACGTCACTGCTCTAGGGACGTATGACCTAATCATTAGAATGGACCGGTTAGAAGCCCATCGAGCTATGGTAGATTGTTTCACGAAAAGGGTGTTTTGTGTTGACGATGAAGGAAGGCCAGTAGAGATCCACGGTGTATGGAGGAAGGTGTCTCTACACTTTATCTTAACCATGAGGGTTAAATGTTGCATGAGGCAAGGTTGTCAATTATATGTAGTGGAAGTAGTCAATGAAGGGAAAGGACCCTCCATGGATCAGTATCCAGTATTGTTGGAGTTGAAGGATGTTTTTTCGAAAGAGTTGCAAGGGTTACCTTCTGAGAGGGAGCTTGATTTTTCCATTGAGCTAAAAACCGGTGCGGAGCCAATTTCCAAGATAATGTATAGGATGATAGTGTTGAAACTTTGTGAGTTGCAGATGTAGTTGAAGGAACTACTTGACTTAGGGATAATAAGGCCTAGTGTCTCACCTTGGGGTGCACCAGTAATTTTTGTCAAGAAGAAGGATGGTTCCTTACCACTGTGTATAGATTACAGGGACTTGAATCGTGCTACAATGAAAAATAGGTACCCAATGCCATGGATATATGATCTCTTTGATCATATGAAAGGAGAAATAATTTTCTCAAAAATTGATATGCGATCAGGGTATAATCGGTTAAGGATTAAGGAAAGTGGTATTCCTAAAACTGCCTTTTGAACTTGTTTTGGGAATTACGAGTTCATTGTATTACCTTTTGGTTTGACCAATGCGCCAACAATATTCATGAGCCTCATGAATGGTGTATTCCTAAAGTACTTAAACAACTTTGTACATGTCTTTCTAGATGATATCCTCATATATTCCAAGAACGAAAGAGAACATGAGGAACACTTGTGACTGGTGTTGTCTTGCCTTAGAGAGAACAAATTGTATGGCAAGTTGTCGAAGTGTTATTTCTTCCATAAAGAGATTCACTATTTAGGTCATATCATTTCCGGTGAAGGAATCTCTGTGGGCCTAGAAAAGGTGAAGGCCATTATGGAATGGCCAGTGTCGAAAAATGCTCATGAGGTGAGAAGCTTCACAGGGCTAGCTGGTTATTATCGGAGGTTTGTGGAAGGGTTCTCTAATATAGTGAACCCCATCACCACTTTGCAGCGCAAAGGGGTCAGGTATGAATGGACATAGGAATTTGATATTGCATTCATCGAGCTTAAGAGGTTACTAACCAGTGTGTCAATTCTATGAGTGTCAGATATGGAAAAAGACTTCACAGTCTGCACGGATTCCTCAAAGAAAGGATTGGGGACCTTGCTAATGCAGGATGGGGGGGTGATAGCGTATGTGTCAAGAAAGTTGAAGAAACATGAGGAGCTTTACACTACTCATGATTTAGAGTTGGCAGTTGTAATGCTAGCTCTGAAGCTTTGGAGGCATTATCTAGTGGGGCAGAGCTTTGAGCTCAAAACAAACCATGAAAGCTTAAAGCATCTCTTCACTCAAAGGGATCTCAATGCCAGACAAAGGCGATGGAGTGAGTTAATGAGTGAGTATGATTTTGGAATTTCGTACATCAAGGGAAAGGAGAATGTGGTCGCGGATGCCTTGAGTAGGAGACCATGTGTCTTCTCTGTGGTACCCTTAAAAGTTAATTTGAGGGAGCGTGTGTTGGGGCAACTCCTTGGATATAGTTGGTATTCAAAGGTTACTTCAACCCTCTAGAGTGGGAGGCAATTAGATCCAAAGTATGAAGGATATAATCTAGAAGCAGATGGATTATTAAGATATCAAGGAAGGATGTACATCCTCGAGGGTGGGATATTCGAAGAATCATACTCAAGGAAGCCCATAGAGCACTTTATTGTGTACATCTAGGTGTAAAGAAAATGTATGCAGGCACGAAGAATCTTTTCTTTTGGGTAGGCATGAAGCGTGATGTAGTCCATTTCATCGCCAGGTGCCTAGGATGTCAACAAGTGAAGGTTGACCACCGCCACCCGATAGGTCTCCTACAACCGCATGATGTTTCTATGTCCAAGTGGGAAGTCATTTCTATGGATTTTGTTATGGGATTGCCACTCACATTGCACATACACAATGCCATTCTTGCGATAGTTGATAAGTTGACCAAGAGTTCTCATTTTATTCTGGTTAGAGACACTTATGATGTCACTGATGTGGCACACATGTTTATAAGTGAGGTCATATGTCTACATGGGTTGACCAAGAAGATCATTTCAGATAGGGACTCCCAATTCACATCTAGGTTTTGGACAAGTTTTCAGTTAGCGTTGGGAACTCAGTTGAACTTAAGCACAACATATCATCCCGAAACATATGGAAAAACTGAGAGAGTAAATCACGTTATGGAAGACATGCTTAGGATGTATGTTATGGATAATCAAATCCATTGGGAGAAGTACCTACCTTTGGTAGAGTTCGCCTACAATAACAGTTTTCATAGCTCCATTGGAATGCCACCCTATGAAGCTCTATATGGAAGGCCATGCAGGACACCGTTGAGTTGAGAAAGGTTACAAGACCGAGTGAAGGCCATGCAGGACACCCATTGCCTATCGTCTCGTACTTCCACCCCACTTGCATAAAACTCATAATGTTTTTCATGTATCCATTCTATGGCATTATGCTGCTAACGAATCTCATAAACTGAATTGGAAGGAATTGCAGGTATCGGATGTGGAAACCCTCATGGTTGAACCATTACAGATATTGTATGTAGGGTCTGACAGCTCAGGAATCATTTGGTGGACCAATTTAAGGTTCAGTGGGACAAGTATAGCCCAGGATTTGCTATTGGGGAGGATGCAGAGACCTTACGACAAGATCATCCCTCACTTTTTTGACCACCTGGGGAATATGTTTCTCGAAGGTTGGGTGTATGTAATTCCACCTTTTGACTTAGAAAACTAGAATTATTTAAGTCCCAATCATCTCTATTTTATATTTACTCATAAATTATTAATGATACACTTAAACTTTTAAGACATATGGACCTATGTGAATGTTAATTCTACGAATGTTTATCGTTATTTGGATTATGATGGATATTATGCAACCTATTTCTAACTTGAAAATTTTGACATTTAAAGTTGTTGGTACATGGATACTGAATTGAGGATATGATTAAATGCATTTACATGATAATAATGCATGGATATGTATGATTTTGTGTTATAGACTAATCTACAGGTCAATGGGCTATGAAATAGACAAAGGATAATGATAATAAAACAATTGATGTCATGAACATCGACCAAGAAACAATATGGTATGAATCTTTGTATATGAAATTATGTTGGTTCAAATGCATTGCTATGATATGTGGACAAGTGCAGGTTTTCAGGTGGCGAGACTACCTGAGACTGAATATATGATGACAAAATTCCTAGCAACACAATGCCACTGCATGGTTCATGGTAGGGTGTTGACCCTATTTCTATTAGGAGGGGTGGAGGCATTTCCCACCATGTATCCTCTAAAACCTGGAGTCATGGGAGGACGGTGTTAGCTCACGCTCCCCTAGACGTGTGATGATGACTTTTAGTTGCCTGTTGGGGAAGCTTGGTCAAGAGAGTTGACACTTCCGCTTAAGGGTTCTATTTGGAGTTAGGTCAATATAGTTGACGCTCCAAGATAGTTCAACAGAGGAAGAATAGGGATGGAATATGGAAGTAGGTTAGGGAGGAAGGATGACTAGAAGTAGTTGAGAGTGTGGAGTTTTCACCTTATAGCAGAATTTCTTGATTTCCTCTTTTTGAAAAAAAAATAATAATATATATATATATATATATATATATATATATATATATATATATAAGTATATTTATATGTGCTTAACTGAACTACAATTATCTAAGTGAATGTTGTTTGTACTAAATTATTATAATTGAGGGATTTTGTGAACATTTTAAATGGTTTACTATTTTTTATGAAATGAATGGTCTTGTTTATTGGATTGGATGCATAAAATAATTACTTTAGGTGTGATAATTATTTTCATTAGTACATGTGGGAGTCTTGTATGTGTTAGTTTCACATGCATGCCTTGCACATGTACACTAGTATGTATAAGTGTTTTAAATTGATGACGTTGTTTATATGATATGGATGTATGAATCATGTATCATTACCCTTGTATTGTAAATTACTCTAACTTCGGGACGAAGTTTCTTGAAGGGTGGGTGTATGTAACAACCCAATAGATTTTTATTGATCATAGTTGTTAATTTAAATTTATTTGATTATTAAAATAAATACAATGAATCTTTTTACTATTTTATTATTTTATGGTAGGTAAGGGAATTAATGAGGGGATAAGGCAGTTGGGGAATTGAATGAGGGAGAGGGATTTGAGAGAGGAGGATAAGGAAGAGGGGAGAGTACTTGGAGGGGGGTCTTCGTTTCTTGAGGGGGGGGATTCTGGAAGAGGGGTAAGAGAAGGAGAAGGAAAATTGGAAGGAAATATTGTTTTGGGAAACTCTTACAGCGGCACTGTTGTTGCTGGGAACTTTGGGCTCGGGGGCTAGGAAACTGCGAGGATTCATGGAGATAGGGAGATAGAGAGGTTGTTCCTAGTTGTTTGGGAGGTAAATATTCAGTTTCAGGCAAACATTCAGGCAAGCACTTTCAACAAGCAATTTCAGTAGGACGACCTTCTTCTTCAAGAGGTAAGAGGTAATTCTGAAATTATTATTTTGTATTAAAATTCAGGAAATTTTCAAGTTATAACAGTTATAGATTTACTCTAGTTTTAAATCCATTATGGTTGTTACAGAGACAATCCATTTGAGCTACCAATGAAGCCAAGTCAAATATTGTTCTATTCAGGGTGACACCAACATGCTACCATCGCATAATAACTCCTTAAATGTGGTTGCATTCCTATGCTAGGGTCAGTTGTTTCATGACATGGAAACAACTCTTTGGTGCCTACACATGATTTCAAGGTACGTCATGGAGTTCTCAAAAACTCCTCCCTCCAAGGTCACTAACCCCGTGCATTAATCCCTAACACATCTTCAAGAAGGAAAACTTTTGTTAGAAAATTGTAGGTAGCAATTGGAATGCTAATGCCCTAGTGGTAGGCATCCACTTGTTGTCCTCTTCAATGGTGATGCAGACCTTTGGTGTTATTGTCTTCCATTGGACAACATCTTCTCCTTGAATTGGATATGCAGGTAGCTCTTCACCTCTTGTACTCTTTTCTCTCCACACTCTTTTCCGAACAATGTGGATTATGGGGTGAGGCTCTAAGTGAAGTCTCCAACACTTCACTTCTCAATGTCCTCTCAACTTATAGTGGTGGAAAAAATTCAAGTGGTTGCTAAAAGGATTGATTGTCATACTCCTCCTCTCCATGTACCTCTTTGTATGTTGTTGGATTGGAGGAGCCTTCTTTCCATTCAAATTCTGAGAACAATCAGGCCTACATAACATGGCTTTCTTCTTCCAGTAGTCTGCCTCACAATAGCCTTTCTTTCTACAATGTGATCATGTATATGCATACCAACAAATTTATATGGTATGGCCTCTTTTCTTAGAGCAGTGATAAACAAGAAATGTATTGTTTGACGTAGACCTCATTGTCTTGATATTCTTCTTGCTTTGGTTGCTTGTCTTGTTGTTGTCTCTGAGTGCAGGTGTGGGCTTAGTCTGGAAAATCTCCTCATTGTTGCTTTCCTTCAATATACCATAAGGTTGAGGTGGTGAGCTAACACCCTCACTCACTATTACTCCTCCTCCTCCTAATTAGCACGCTAACTCTAGCATGTCAATTGCCTTCACGAAAATGGTTTTCTTCATGGTGATGAACTTTTTACTTTTGCCATCAAAACCTAGGCCTTCATGCTTGGCCAAGGGTGTGACTACAATGGGGCTCAAGATGCCTTGTCTCCTCTTGCCTAGCCTTTTTCCATCATACCCCATTTTCTTTAGGAGTTTAGAGCCAATACCCCTAATATGCTTTTCAAATTCCTTGAGTTGCTCTTGAGAGGTGTCTACGTAAGGTAAACTTACCAAGGTGGCCTTTGTCATGGTGCTAGTATCTGCATTGATAATGGAAGGTTTCCTTGGTCCTTTGTGCTCTTAGAAAACTGCTTGAAGCCTTGCCAAGGTCTTCTCCTTGTCTACCAAATCTTGTTACAACTACATCATCCTCTTGCCAGTTGTCTATTTGGATGACCTTCTCACCAAGGTACACAAGATGCACTATGTGCTTGTCAAAATATGTTTTGACTGTTATGAGGGAGTCTTGGCCTTCTTCAAATTTCTTCTCGAGAAATGGCAACAATTTTGTAGAAGTCTCCATGTGCTTCTCTATCTTTTCCATCCTCTGGTTAAACATATTATCTTGCGCCTTCAGGCTCTCATTCTCTTCTCGAAGCTTGACATTGTTGGCCCTTAAGTCTTCAACTTATCTATGCTTTATTTTCCCATGTTGCGGTTTACAATATTTTGTTCACAGTTGTGGAAGTAGTATCTCGGTCAAGGATACAACCAACTTTGATACCATCTGATCTGTAATCGATAGACTTATAGCCCACTTGCTTCACTAACACGGATACCTGTGTGGAAATTTAATTTCTAGACTCTGTCCCAATTCTATCTCTAAGATGTGCATATGATTCTTCATCTCCTGGAGGCTCATTCTTCTGCCCTACACTCATCAATAGTTGGTAATGGAAGGTTGACAAGTAAAATATCTTCTAAGAAACAATGGAGTAACTCATATATGTAGCTATTCTGCATGGTAATGGTATTTTCTTGGTCATAACTAGAATTTTGCTTATAAGAACACTACGACCATGAATATCAAATGGTGTTTACAAATAACTTGGTTTATGATCTCGATTAAGTGGCTTCAAGGCTTAATAAATTTCTAAATGCAACCACTCCATGGCTTTTTAATTGATCAACTCACTCATTCTTCTAGGTTGTAACATGGGTAATGATAACATATGAAGAGGCAATAGTATCCTATAGAAGACAACAATATAACTTCCCATTGAGAGATATTCTCCCACCTTTGATATCACCCATTTAATGAGAAACCCTAGAATCATACTAAACAATTATTTTCTCTACGCATGAGTTAGGCAACTAGATAACCCATGTAGCAATTAAAATATTTTAATGAATGAAAGATAGCTATACACACTCCATATACAAATGAATTAATTTCTCAATGAGCAATAGTGACCCAGATGGTAGAGCTATCCATTATAACTCCTTTTTCAAATCATTCAAACACACATGTATCCATTGTCCACCCATATATGTCTCTTAAATAGTCATACCATCCTAACTTTGACATGAATGCTCAGTCAAATGGTTGTTGTGCACAAGAGCGTCACTACTCTCTCTCTCACATGAGTATTAATGCCCAAAATCGACCATGAGATGTGTGGCAAGGGATGATACCTACCATCAACTTTGTGGCACACTTGTAGTAATTTTTAATACCAAACAACAACTTCATGGAATGCCCAAGAGAAATATTTAATGCATGTACAATGTGAAATAGCAAGAAACAAGGTGTGGGTTATCAAATCGCTAAGGTTTGAGTGTAAGCATGATGAGCAGTGAGGGAAAGAGACTTGGAACATCTAGTCACTAGGGTTTGAGTTGTGTGCAATTTAGATAGTAGTTGGACAATGGATGGTGCGCCCAGGTGCTAGTGTAAAGTTGTGGGCACGTTAGACAATGGAAAGAATTTGTGGGCAACATTGGGCAACAAAGTGAGGTCATGTGAGCTATTGAACAACAATACCAAGTAGTGGAAACAAGTAAATGAAATGTGGGACATCCAACACTCAAGGAATGGATCAACAAAGGAGAAAAACGACCCATCCAAGATTAGATACACCCAACAACAGAGGAAAACAACCCTCTAATGGTTTTACCTGCCCAACAAAAGAAAATGGTGTGCGGGAACTCTAATACATAAGCTAGACAATGAAAATTCACCCCAGAGAGAGAGAGAGAGAGAGAGAGAGAGAGAGAGAGAGAGAGAGAGAGACTCCCATGAGAGAGAACATTAGTTTTAGCAATTTTTTTCAAACAACTCTGTAAGGAGGGCCTTCGATTCTCCCTCATCCAATTTTCTCAATGGTGTAGAGTAGTTGACAATTGGATTCAATAGCCACCACCACCAAGATGCTTCATAAATAATTCACCCAATAAAAAAATGTGCAACAAACAAATCATCATACTCTCAACAATTATAAACCACATGCAGAGGAGAAATTAATGATTTTCCGACAGATTTCAATAAAACACAATGACGAATTTTAACCACCACACACAGAGGAAAAATAACTCATTGAAACAAGAATTTTACCTTGGAACCTAATTGGGAAAACCAGTCATGGATGGTGCTCACTATTCTTTCTTTGCAAGTCTACAATTTTACAATGCTCTCCTCCTCCTTGGCAAAATCCCTTTGAGTAGGAGTGAGAATGAAGAAATAGGGAGGGTTCGAGGGTAAGGGAAGGCAAACAACTTGGCTCTTCACTTCCCATTCCTTAGCCTTCTCTCCTATCTATTTCTTTGTCCCTTCAATTATTTTCTTCAACTTTTTAGTTACATGGTTATCTAGCTTATTTCACGTTAACTTGCATTGTTTTATGTGGCTTTCATGATGTTCATTAATTGTCAATTTGTTTTGCAAGTACCGATTCTTGTCCATTCTTTAGTCTGTATTTATTTCAGATCAAAACCTCAATGGGTGTAGAGCCAAATATTAAAGCCATGGTAAATATGTTCATAATGTTGATGCACAATAGGATATATGTAACCAATTAATATCCACAATACCTCTTGAATCAATTAAAACACCTTATCAAATAGAGATCCTTCTAATATAGGTTGTAGATAGGGAAATTTTGATTCTTTAACTTGTCATCAAATTTTTATATGTTTGAGATCACCCAAGATGATTAAGGTTGGAGGAAAAAACATGTAAGCTAAGAAAAGAATAAAAAGTTAAGAAATATGTCAAAGTAACTCGAGAAATCAATACTGAGATTAAGATACCCAAGATACCCAAAATAAAAATAGGCTATAAATGTTTGTTGTGTATTTTAACTAGAAACATGAACCCTAAAATAAAATAGGTTGCATGCACATTAATGGAAATGAATAATTGATATAATTATTTAGTAGTAATATAAACAAAGAAAATCCTTGGATGGGGTGACACCCGTCCATCCTGTGCTACCTGGCACACATGTGAATAGTAGAGTTAAGGCCCCTCATTGCTAGCCTCCCCCTCTGTCCTTTCACCATGCATAACATTCAAGCTAGGAGGGAGATAGAGCATCGAGACAATAAGGGAACATTAATGGCACACATTCAACACCAGTTAAGGCTCACCATAGCAGGTACAAGGAAGTTGGGAGACATCAACTCAGCCTTCATGGTGCCTCTCCCTATCATCTCAATGGTTTTCATGGAGGTAAGCATTCTTCATGGTTATTTGATCATGGATTTGCACTTGGCTTTTCATTCATCGCCTGAACTCTCTCTCCACTAGATTCGAGCACTCGCTCCTGATGATTCCACTTCCCCTTTGGTGCCTGAGCATAGTATGTTTTTCACCATCTCTCTCTACTGGGTTTACGCCATGCCACACAAAAGGGGCAAGCCCGAACATGGGCCGACCTACTATAGATTTGTATCCCAACACCGATGTTCAGGCCCTCCCTCAGTCCCCTCTCAGCCTCCCAACCAGTTCACCAGTCATGTTGGCCCACCCCACTCTCACAAAAATTTGTAGGATTATGCTCAGCTTGCCCCCAACAATCTGGAGCCCATGCCTCCAATTTTTGACCTTGTGATAACTTTAGGTGGATGTCCAATAGAGGAATAAATTCCTTCAAGTTGGATGGAGGATACCATTATGGTGACTGAATCTATTATCAATGTCGTCCCCCCTATCCATCCTAAGACAATTATAAGTGGTTGTGTGATAGAGGAATAAATCTCTCCATAGTGGCCAGAAGACTCAACAAAAGGGACAACCCCAAATGTCAATGCGTGATTCAATGTGGCCACCGGGACAGAATTGGATTACTACCTGGCTAAGGAGGAGACTCATCTGGGATTGTTTGAGGGAGGACCAACTTATCTAGCTTCAACAACCCATGACCCAAGATTTGAGCCAAAAATGCTCAGCCCATGCAGATTCTCAGAGGAGCATTTGTAGTTAATTTTCGATATGCATTGGGAAATGGCGGACCAACTTCAACGTCAGAGCGACCTCAGTCGTCATTTGGACCTGTTATTCGACTCCTTGTCAAACAAGCCTGATGAGAGCTGCTACCCAACTTGCTGGCAACTGTTCATCTTCACTTTCCTCCATGATGGTCACTCGATTTCGCCAAATGTTTATCTTTCTTATTGTCATGTTTTAAGGTCTAGATAAGATACATTTAAAATTAAATTGTGCACTAGAAAGACTCTGGTTCTGGTATACTAGCTTGTCTATAAGTTTTGCAGGCCACTTGTTCTAGTTTCCATGCATATGATAGAACATGTGGAAGGTTTTGAACTATGTATTGACATGTATCTCTATGATGAATTTTTAAGGTAATATAATCTTTTTTTTTACAAAAAAAAATATAAACAAAGAAAAAAAATGATGTGATAAGTTCATATTGTTTTCTTTTTGTAAGCTAGTTACTACTTATATTAATATAGCATAAAAAATAGCATAGCCAACCTTGTTAGTGGCCTGCCATATGGGAAACCAAAACCACTGCAAGTCTAAAAAATTAATGGTTTTGCTTCATCACATGCATGACAGTGGATCACAAAATATAGGAGTTTATATCTATGATTTTCTAGAATACTGAAAACTAAAGAATGATCCATATATTTTGTTGAAGAGACTCCTCCAACTTCTTTCATTTCAAGCTCATAAAAACCATAAGAATTAATCTAATGGCCCATGTCCTTGAGCTTTCCATGGGTACTAATCCATTTGGGTGTCATTGTCTTCATCTAGCAAAACGGAGTTTTACGGGGTCCCTTTGGAATTCAGAACTTGGTCATTTTCATCCTCATTGTCATTCTAATTATTTTCATGACTATGCACTATAATTTCAATATTAAAAAATTCTATGCACATGACATCAAATTTATTTCCATCACATTTAGCTTGTGCATAATATCTCGATATTAGCTACCTTTCTCCTCCACTATCTAAGAAACAAAGGCGTTGTTCAACCAATATAACTCCATTTGCTTAAATATATTTGTATCACATGTTATGGAATACCTTAGGTCAAGGGTCCAACCTTTGAACCCTACTTCCACCTGATCTTTGGACAATTTTTTTCTTTTATGTTGATAGATTTTTCCATTTTTACCATCTCCTCTTTGGTTTTGTCTAAGAATTGACTATGAAAGTCCTTTATTGCGCTCACAACATATATTTGGGCATGTTTCATGTGTTGATGAGTTTGGGTATGCAAAGGATGCTTGCCATCGCTTGTGTTGCCTCTAGCAAGCCCTCATTTGCTACTTTCAAGTACAAATACCTTTCTCCCAGGTCGCATGGTTGTAATCTTGGACTAGACAAAATAATTTGGGGGCCACTTGATGGATGAGGAAGATTTCAACCAGGGCATGGGGTTTCCAAATAAACCAACAAATAGATCTTCAAGCAATGTAAGGGGATTTCCACTATGCCCAAGAGGGATTGTAGAAGCCAACGATCAATTAAGATTATAAGGTGTTGAGCCTCAACAACCCATGAATGTAAATTTTTTAATTTTAAAAAATTTAGGGTCCCTCTTTGCTTTATTCTATATTCATCATGATTGTTTTGTTTGAAAATTTAGTTTTTATTTTATTTTATTTTTAACTTGTATATATAAAGTTGTATATATATAAAAAAATTATATTCACAATCCTATTGTATCCCAAGGTCATATTCCCAAAGTATATGACTTTACAAAGGGCTCCATAATCTCGGATATCAGCCATCGGGCTAAATCGCATACACCAGAACTCATAAATTATCCGATATCCCGAAATCCGACATTCAATGGTTATTTATTGCTCATCTACACGTGACCATAAGTTGACATGTCTTCTATGACACATGGAACCTATCCTACATGTATGACACATTTCATCCATTTTTAACCCCGTCATACTGGTCATTTAATCATTTTTGTATGATAGATGGCACTTGTGTATGATTGATATGTCAACTCATCTTATGTCATCTTTGCCACATAATCTCAGATCTCTATCTTAGATTTTATTTATATACATGTTCTACAGACTCCACAATATCTCGATTCCCGACATACAAGAATTTAAGTGATAATTAAAGATTAATGTGGTGATTAAGGTTAACATGATCATTACGAAAAGATTAATTATATTGTGCCACGTCATCTCGGGCACCAAACGATAAACACAAATCTTGTGTGCATTCTTTACTGAGGTCCCATGGTCCGAGAATTACAATGATAATTAGACATAATAAACTATTAACTTATGATTAATTAGTTTAAAAGTCTTACGTCGTCGGTCTTATTTGCGCCATCTTTTCAATGGTAATAATATTGGCCACCCTTCGCTTCACAATTAATGGCATTGATACGTGAATTAATGGTAATGGGTTCGCAACGCTTATGCTTTAAATATTTTATGTGTGGTGTTCTTATTACACTACACAATTTCATTGCTTCTATTGATTTCCACTTTTGTTTGCATACCCTGTTCTTAGAAAATACCACATAATAGTTTCCATGGCACCCAGAAAAGCAAAGAAGCAAGATCCAACTCATTATATTATTATTCCTCTTCATCAAGCATTTTTTGGTTTTCTACCACCCATGATTACAGGGCAAGCTATGCACAACTTAGGTCAAATTGGTGATTGGTATATTGAATAAAATTTTTCCTATATCATAGTTTTTTGGATGTAATTCTCTTCCTCATGCATTGCTAAAATTCATGCCTGACATGGATCTAACCTAATATGATCTTTAATCCTACTACTGGAAGCCCTCCCCTAGCCACGCGCGCGCTCACAGTGTGCCCTCCTTCCACCTACCCTCTCTCCATGGCCCTAGGAGGGGGGCCAGAGGATTCCCCACCCCCTCTCCCACCCGAGTTAGACGCATTCAGGAAGTTGGTCACTGCATGAAACAAATGACCTGCCTTAGATTCGCACCAGAAGTTTGTAAGAAAACTAGACAACATCCCTTCAACTGACCTGCCAGTAGAAGAAACCTGTAGATCTTCTTTGAACCTGGCTGAGCGGGAGCTCATTGGGAAGTTCATGGGATTATGACCTTCTCCCAAAGCTGTAGATGCATGGGTGCATAGGAACTGGAGTCCTCTAGTAAAGAAAGGCATCAGAAGCCATCTGGTTGGCAGGGGATTCTTCTTTTTTGTTTTTGACAATCTAGAAGACAAAAATCTCATCTTCAGGAACAGATCGTATTTTATGGGCCCTCAAGGTCTGTACCTAAACAAATGGTATCCAGATTTCAATCCAACGCAAGACGTGCCCTCGGCTGTTCCAGTCTGGGTGCGCCTTCCTCATTTACCCCTGCATTGCTGGAATCCGAAGTCTCTAGAATCCATTGGAAACACCCTCAGAAAATACATCGACAAAGCAGACAGAAAGGAACAATATTCTTGTGCACAAATATGCATGGAAGTCGATCTAGAGGTGGGACTCCCAGAAGCCATTCAACTAAAGGTTGTAGACTAGTCTTACATCCAAGAATTGGACTATGAACAACTTCCATTTAAATGCAGGTATTTCCATGGCTATAGTCACTTCACCCATCATTGCAAAAAGAAATTCAAAGAGGAGGTGGAAATCTTGAAAGGTGACCAATGGACACAGGTTCAAAAAGCAGCCCCGTCAAAACAAAACAGTAGATCCAAAGGGAAAGGGACGTCTGTTAGAGAAAGATTTGCCTCACCCTATGCAATCTTGTAAAGAGGGCCTTATTCCATTTCCCTATGCAGACTTGTCTTCCCTGTTACTAAAGTCCAGAGATAAAAATATAATTTTTTTCCACTTGTATGCATCTTGCACCCTATACAACAAGTGTATACGCAGGCTGCTCCACTACAGCCCTCGTACATCAGGATTTGTGCCAGAAAATCAAAATTATATGTCGGGTTTCCATGTCACGACAAGAGATCTCTGATTCTTGGCCTTCCATATACTGGAAACGTTCTGAATCGTCCCTTCAACTGCATTTTTAAGGCTATAAAGAAGTCAATTCCGAGCTATGGAAAAGAGAAAGAATTCAACTTTGAGAGCAAAGTTACTTTGGAGAAATTATTTACTTCATATTGAGTCTGCATTCCTTTATCCTTTAAGTCTGAACACAGTGTTCAACCCCCAAGCTCTTCCCTTATTGATGGATAACCTCTTTGTCTCCCTTATATGAGCTTGCCTTCGGTGGAGGATTGAAGTGGTGGAGGCCCAGTTGGAAGGAACTCAGTTTCTTGGTTCTGAACCATGCCGACACGGAAGTCTGTAATATTTTCACTTCTGTTGATCACTTATTAATAGAAATACTCATTTCCCATCCAATTGATATCTTGCAAATATATGTATTATTATCTATGGGCATGTATTTGTTATGTATATTAATGGAATATGTTATCTAATGTGCTAACCTTTATATTTCCACCATATGCTTGCTTTCATTTGTTTGTTGAGAACTTGTCATAGGTGTATAGATTTGGGTCAAAGTGCTCAACGGTGGACATCATCGAACATATGGACGAGGTAGGCCTCTTTCTTATCTTGCTTGCACATTGGTCTATATAGCATGTTGTTGGGATAGAGTTGATTTCTGCAGTCATTTCCATCTGTTGTGGTTCACCCTAGCCATAGAGAGATTTTCCTTGTAACACATAGGTATTTGGACTTCCTCTATTCCCTTGCACTCCCTTCCATGCTAATTCAAATTGGCTCAAACACTATTGTCATTCTCATGCTAAATCAATCATTCTTATGATCTACAAAATTCTCATTCAAACCCATTATGACCATCACTCTCATCATTCGAACCATTTTCTCATGTTGATGCACCTCTAAAGTTTTGGATCTATGTTCTCAAGTGAGGGACTAAGTTCAAACATGTAGAATACCAAATAGAACTGTGGAAATGAATATGGTGGACTTGAGATGAGACATGGAAGGATACAAAGGATCGTAGAGGCTAGGTTATTTAGGAAACCATCTCTTTTCCCTTAGATTATTATTCATTGAGTGCTTAAGAGATGAGGTATAACTCTATAACTGGGTTATTCTTGAAGGTAGAATATTCATGATAGATTATTGAGAAGAGAAGGGAAATGTATTCCTTGTGTTGTGTGGGGAAGTGGAAGAGAGTCCCAAGGTTGTGTTGTCTAGATGGTTTCTTGGAGTGTTCTATGGTAAAAAATTAAGCTAAGCTTGAGAAAAAATGGGTTGGTTGAGTGACCTAAGAGTCCTTGACCGATTTCTTTCTCCTTGTAGGCCTCATAATTTGGTGTGGGGGTCATATGTATATTGGATTCCTACGACTGGGTGGAAAAATTATCACAAGCCACCAATTTCTTGGACCATTATGTTTAAAATATAAGTGTTCCATCTCTTCTTAAATTCAAGTTTATGATTCTAAAGTTAATCTTTTTTTTTCTTATGTATGAGTTTGGAAATGGAATTGATGATTATAGGAAGTTTTGCATGCTTCATTTTTTTCATTTCTTAGTTTCTCACTTAAGTAAGTTTGAATATCCTTGTAGTATTGGCTTCCAATTTCTTTTGAGTACTTCAAATTTGAACTATTGAAGACTTTAGTAGTTCAAAATACTCGTATATCTTGGCATGGTTGTAGGGAAAATGCCAACACAAACTATGATCCTTTGAATAGGCCTTCAAACCTTCTAATTTCAAATTCTATTTGAATCCCACAGGCCTATTTATTTGAGTTTGGACTCTTTGTTGATTTTGAAGTCAAGTATAACTTTGAAATAGGGCTCGAAGGCCTTTTGCATTAGAATTTACGTCTTGGAGGAAGGCTCAACACCCTCCTTTCCTTGTTGTTTTTGAAGTTGGGAAAAACTTCAAAAAGACTCGACAGACACATATCTTGTTTGTTACTTCTTCGAAGTGTATCTTTCAAAGTGGGTCGTTGACCTTGTTTCCTTGATTTTCAGTTAGTACTTTGAAGAACGTTGAAGGCATTTCCTTCGAATTCGGGGCAAATCTTCGAATTATGTTGAAGGATTTTCTTTGAAGATTGGGGATTATGTTTGGAAGTGGATCAATGAAGTTTGGGCTATGTTTTTGAAGAGGTCGATGGCCTTAATATTTCAAGGCTGGGCCACTTCTTCAAAATAAGATTGGCGACATATCTTTCAAATATCGGGTGTATATTCAAAATAAGCCCGATGGAACATATTTGGAGAAGGATCAATGGCATTTTTTATTTGAATCAAGCACAACATTGAAATATGATCGATGGCCAGTTTTGATGAACACTTGATGACCTTTCCCTTTGAATCAAGCACAACTTTGAAATGTGGTTGATGGCCAATTTTGAAGAAGGCTCAATGGCCTTTCTCCTTCAAATTAGGCATAACTTCTAAATGTAGGCAATGGCCAATTTTGAAGAAGGATAGATAGCCTTTCCCTTCAAATTGGGCATGACTTTGAAATGTGGTTGATTGCCAATTTCAAAGAAAGCTAAGCTTGATATTATTTCCTTTGAAAATAAGGTAGGACATTCGAAAGCGATTGATTGTTGATCCTTCAAATGGGTTGGATGGGAAAATATTTGAATAGAGCTAATGGGCCAATATTTGAATATCCTCAACGATCTTACAGCCATGAGGAATGGTTTAAAGGTCTGCATGTCAGCATGGGGAATGCTAAGACAGAGTCAAATGGAAGAAGAGATAGGCAAGAGCCTGTCACTATGAGAAGCATGCATAGGGAAGTGCAGGGCTACATAGATGATAATGAAAGGATTATGAAGGCTCAGGTTGAGATACTTCATAGCTTGAACATGTTGCATAGGAAATTCAACAAGGATTTTGGAACCAAGGAAGCATTTAGTGCTAGAAAAGTATCAACATCTAGATCTCATAGCAAAAGGGATGATCATGGAAATGATAGGTAGTCAGGAAGCATGAGCAGGCACCATCATTATCCAAGGAATTCCACTAGAAGAACTCATGCAAGTTCAGGACCAGGAAGCAACCCACGTGTGTCTCCTATTCAAAGGAAAATAATAAGGACTAAGGAAAACATCTTGCAAGGTGAACTCAGGAAAATAAATCCACCTAATTTCAATGGTGAACACATGAAAGGAGAAGAGGCAGAGACCTGACTATTGGAAATGAATAAATATTTTCAGCTGTGTGATTACACATCCTGGGTAGAATCTAGAATTTCCACCTACCACTTGCAAGGGAAGGCATCCATGTGGTGGGATCAACTTAAGCAAGCCAAGAACCTCGATGAGAAAAGGATCTCATGGAGGCAGTTCAAAGGATATTTCTGAGAGAAATATTTTTCCAAGCATTACTATGAGAGAAAGATGAAAGAGTTCTTTGAACTCAAGTTGGGAACCATGATAATGGAGGAATATGAGAAGTGGTTCTTTGAATTGTTGAAGTATGTTGACTTTATCAAGGATGAAAAATTCAAAATCCAAAGGTTTCTAAGTGGGTTACCCTCCTTCTATAGTGACAAGATTCAATATGATAACCCCAAGATCTTGGAGGAAACCATAAGGAGAGCAAGACACCTTTATGAGAAAAGAAAAGGAAGGATATTTTTCCAAAAGTCTTTGAATAACAAGATGAAAGGGAAAAATGATCAAGGGTGGAAAGGTTTTAAGACGCCCTTTTTCAAAAATAACTCCCAAGAAAATCAACAACACCAGACAACCCAAAATGATCAAAAGAATGGAGATTCATTTGGGAAAAGGCCAAGGCAACAATCTGTTCAATGCTGGGGATGTGAGGGAAATCACTTATATAGGGACTACCCTCACAAAGGAGAAAGAATGAGGACTGTCCACAACATTCACGAGGCTAAAACAATGGAAGACGTGAGAGGAAGCATGCCAAGGATTTATGCAGCCTTGGAAAACAAGTTGGTAGAATATCAATCCCCCATGATTGAAGTGGAAGGTAAGATTGATAACCAGCCCATAACAATTTTAATTGATTCTGGAGCTAGCCACAGTTACATAAATGCTAACATTGTTGGAAGATTTCACTTGCAAAGAAGTAAGCATAAGAAATATTGGGTAGTTCAGTTATCCATGGGGGATAAGACGAAAATCAATGAGTTGGTTAAATATTGCCCGATAGACATGAATGGACTTAGCACAAAGGTAGATGTAAACATCATACCATTGGGTTCATATGAATGCCTAATTGGCATGGATTGGTTGGAAAAAACATCATGTTGTCCTAGACTGTTACAACAAGACAATCACATGCCTTGATGAGGAAGGGAAACAAGGAAAGATTCTAGGCATTCCAAGAGTTGTAGCTGTTAGAGAGATTTCAGCTATGCACTTGAAGAAGAGCTTCATGAAGGGATGTCAGATGTTTGCATCCCATATGGAGGAGGCAACTAAAGACAAAGTGGAAAGCATTGAAGAGAATCTGGTCTTGAGGGATTTTGAAGATATTTTTAGAGAAATTCTAGGATTTCCACTAAAGAGAGACATTGATTTCTCTATTGGTTTGGTGCCAAGAGATGCTCCAGTGTCCAAGACACCATACAGAATGGGTACACTAGAATTGAAGGAATTACATATGAAACTTGAAGAATTGTTAAAAAAATAAGGGTATATACACCCAAGTGTGTCACCTTGGAGAGCCCCGATTCCTTTTGTAAAGAAGAAGGATGGAACCTTAAGGATGTGTATTTATTTTGGGCAACTTAATAAGGTTACCATAAAGAATAAGTATCCTTTGCCCATAATCGATGATTTTTTTTTATCAACTGAAAGGTGCAAGAATCTTTTCCAAGATTGACTTGAGATCAAGTTATCATCAAGAAAGGATAAAGGAAGAAGACATGAGCAAGACAACATTCAGAACAAGATATGGGCATTATGAATTCATGGTAGTGCCATTTGGGCTATCAAATGCCCCAACAATTTTTATGTGCCTAATGAATGGAGTGTTCATGGAATACCTGGACAAGTTTGTGATTGTGTTCTTAGATGATATACTCGTATATTCTAAATTAGAAGAGGAATATGAGCAACATTTAAGAATGGCATTGCAAGTTTTAAGAGAGCATAGATTGTATGTTAAGCTAAGTAAGTGCATCTTTTATTAAAATAAGATTCACTACTTGGGGCATATAATATTAACATCATGGATAGAAGTTGATCCTAAGAAAATAGAGGCCATTAGATGATGGCCAACGCCAAAGAATGTGAGAGAGGTTAGATCATTCATGGGTCTTTCCGGTTATTACCAAAGATTCATAAAAGGGTTCTCAAATATTGCAAGTCCAATCACTTCTTTGCAAAATATGGGTGTGAAATTTGAATGGAATTCCAAGTGTGAAGAGAGTTTTCAACAGTTGAAGGGAATATTGACAAGTGCACCAATATTGAAGATTGTAGATCCAAATTAAGATTTTGTTGTGTGCACGGATGCATGCAAGGAAGAACTCAGTGGAGTTCTCAGTCAAAAGGACCATGTGGTATGCTATGAGTCCATAAAATTAAAAGAGCACATGAGGACTTATTCTACACATGACTTGGAGTTAGCAATGATTGTACATGCATTGAAAATGTGGAGGCATTACCTTATGGGTAAGAAATTCAAGCTAAGGACAGACCATTATGGTCTGAAGCATTTGTTTGGACAACCGACACTAAATGCTAGGAAAACTAGATGGTTGGAATTTCTAAGTGAATATGACTTTGAAATTAAGCATATAAAGGGAAAGCAAAATCAAGTGGCTGATGCACTCAGTAGGAGAGCTCATCAAGTGTATGTTTTAGCCATTAGAATGTACAAGAAAGATATGAAAGACAAAATTATTGCAACAAAAAATTTAGATCGACGCTATGTGAAAATAAAAGAGACATTACAACAAGGTAATTTTCAGTAGAAATTTAATTAATATGAGCTGAAAGAAGATGGAATTCTCATGTACAAAGGTAAGGTATATGTGTCGAATTTCAGGGAGCTGAAAAATCCAGTGCTAAAGGAGATGCATAATGTGCCATATGCAAGGAACCCAAGATATCAGAAAACAATTGTAGCAGTAAGAAGCCAATATTTTTGTCTAGGAATGAAGAAAGAAATGGCTAATTACATATCCAAATGTCTAGAATGCCAAAAGGTAAAAACAAAACATAGACACCCAACAGGTTTTCTATAGCCATTTCCCATTTCGGAATGGAAGTGGAAAGTAGTTACAATTGATTTCATTACTAAGCTTCCCAGAACAGTGAAACAACATGATTCCATCATGGTGGTGGTGGATAAATTGACTAAAGAAACGCATTTTATTCCAGTAGAGACTACACACAAGGCAACAAATATTGCAGATATCTACATTAAAGAAGTTGCTAGGCTACATGGAGTGCCTAAGGCAATAGTTTCAGACAAAGATCCAAAGTTTACTTCCAATTTTTGGAAGGGTTTGTTCAAGGGCTTTGGGACAAATTTAAATCTTAGTACAACATATCATCCAGAGTCAAATAGGAAAACATAAAGGACTAATAGGATAATTGAGGACATGCTTAGAATGTATGTGATGGATCAACCATCAAAGTGGGAAGATTATATCCATTTAGTTGAATTTTCCTACAATAATGAGTATCAAGCCTCATTGAAAATGAGTCCATTTGAAGCATTGTATGGCAGAAAATGTAACACTCCAATGAGTTGAGATATTCTAGCAGATAGAGTAGTTATTGGGCAAGAATTGTTAAATGAAATGGAAGATTAGATGGTAAAGATAAAGTAGCATTTAAAAGATTCCCAGGATAGGCAGCAAAATTTATGCAGACAAGAACAAAGTTTTCAGAGATTTTAAAGTGGGAGAACATGTGTTCTTAAAAGTAAATGCAAAGAGAAGTTCAATAAGATTAGGAAACCGCCCGAAGTTGGAAGTACGATATTGTGGGCCTTTTGAAATATTAGAACATATAGGGCCAATTGCATACATGTTAGATTTACTTGCATCCATGAGAGTGAACCATTTATTTCATGTGTCATTGTTAAATAAATATGTGCCTGATCCTAACCACATAATTGATTGGAATGGGATCCAAGTGGAGCACGAAGGGGATTTCCGGGTGGAACCAGTACGCATCCTGGACCGAGAAGTCAAAGTGCTCAGGAACAAAGCCATAGGGCTGGTAAAGGTTCAATGGACCTACTATGGTCCTGAAGATGCTACATGGGAGCATGAAGGAAACATGCAGGCATAACACCCACAAATTTTTTACAGTTTTGAAGAAAACATAATGCATGACTCCATTTTGAGTAGCTAAAATCCTAGAACCACATCTCCGAGTCCTACCCAACTGTATTGGGGACCTTGATAAAAGAATGGCTCATTCCTTGGGTTAGACTTGATAAATGGATGGTACATCCCTTGGGTTATCCCTGATAAATAGATGATACATCCCTTGGGTTATCTCTGATAAATGAATGGAGCATTCCTTGGGTCAGTGAGTTGAAAAGATC
This sequence comes from Picea engelmannii, assembly GCA_009831015.1. Classification (NCBI taxonomy): domain Eukaryota; kingdom Viridiplantae; phylum Streptophyta; class Pinopsida; order Pinales; family Pinaceae; genus Picea; species Picea engelmannii. The sequence goes on from ML800560.1 coordinate 132,855, forward strand.
ATGAGATTTTGGTTGGAGCTGCTGATGGAGTTGTTAAATTGTAGAATTTTATTTCTAAGTATTGTGATGTAAATTTGTATATATGTATATCGGCATAGAGTGCACCGAGGACGACACACAATTGTAGGGGAGGGGGAATGTAATATCCCTGGTTTAATTAATGCTTATGTAGATATAATATGTGGCTACGTCTAAGCGATGTAATATGTGAATTGTATTTCCTTGTTTTAATAATAAAATGTTATGCCAACTACTAAGGGGTACATGGACAAGAGATGGGGGCTGAATTAATCCACAAGAGGGGGAAGTGTCTAGGATAATGGCCAAGAGGGGTCCAAGGGAGAAATACCCATGTATATTAATTTAACCCATTTTCCTAAAATTGTTATTGTATATGAACCTTCCCATTTTTGATCGAGTGTTCCCAAAACCAATCATTGAATACATGTAAGAGGGTGGGTGTGAGTGTTCACATCCCAAAGTTATTGGGCACATGGGGGTTGAGTACAATCATCTTGGGGGAAGAGTGCGAGTCAAGAAAGGAAATCCAAAGAGAGAAAATTTGTACGGGTTGGGGCAATAGTTTTTAGCTAGTCAAGTTTGTGCATGAGAAACAACGAGAGAGCAAGAAACATAGCTTGAAGTTGATGCGGCCATGGACGATGAATTATAGAGCAAGTTGGAGCGTAATTGGAGGGAATTGGAGCTAGAAAACTGAGGAGCTAGGTTGTCAGGCCTGAAGAGTGAGCTCTTGCGTGAGTTGCACTAAAACAACAAATGTTTGTTGTTGGTTTGTTGATAGTTTTCCTAGCAGTAATGTCGCTTAGATAGGTTGGGGGACATTGCATTTGTTAAAGATCATGATCAATGAGATTTGGGTTATTTCCACAAATGTAGTTCGTGCATGATGTTTCCTTCGATGTTGTAAAATGCAACGCGAAACTTTGAAAGACATGAAACCTTGATCATCCTGATAAAACTACAAACCTTCCATATCTATCCTTTCCTTCTTCATTCTCTTCCATGCTTTCAATTAGCCTTCACTTGTCAAAAAATTTAGAGCACTACAACATACAATCTCCACTATTAGAAATTAACATTTTTTAATTGTGTTGAGTCTTCATTTTCTTACAACAATAATATATATTGTAAAGTTACTTTTCAATGCTACTAATATGATCTAGATAGTGGTCATGCCCATTCATATATAGGTCCACTCCATAAGCCTTAATATAATTATATCAAAACACACATTGCATAAATTTAATAACTTATCCTTAATACAGGTGTCCATAGCGGATCACATTAATATTAAGAAGATGTGTGTATAAGTTAGAAGATTGATTAGTTCATCGATGTCTCCATGTAAGTTGATGCTTTGAATAGGATGAAGACCAATCACCAAACGCCACCATGTTTAGTCTTAAAAAGTGAAAAATATTTCCAAGTAATAACAAAAAACTTTATGGTTATTAGCAAAAGCAATAATGTTTTCACTTGTGCGAGTTTGGCCATTTCCAACATTATCAATGATTGTATAAATAACCAATTAAACATAATATAGAAATGAATAGAATATGAGAGACTTTATGGGACTAAGAATTAAAAAAAATGAAATTGTAATTTTATTGTGCTTTATTTTAGTATGTCTCAATTTACAATATACCCAATTTTTTGGTGGTGTTCAAAAACATCCTTAATATAATGGTCTATTTTTTGGTTGGAAAAATTAGTAAGTTGTGTTAGCTGCTCAAATTTTCATGTTGAATTGAGTACATCATATGTCTTATTTGTTTATACATAGGAAAATCTATCATCAAATGCATTTCATCTTCAATTTCTTCTTATTAGCAGAATAAGCATAAACATATGTTTTTCCTTATATTTTCTCATCTCATGTTTCAACTACTGGATGATGAAAACTTGGCCTAAATTGAAAAACTAAGTGTTTGTATGTATACAAATTTTCTCTTAGAGATATTATTGTTTTGTGTAAATAATTAATATGTGGATCTCATGTTGATAAAATCTCATTTTCTCATCAAAATTTTTCCATGACTTCTTTATTACTACAAAGTCTTGAATGGAAAATAGTTCATGATGATGATGTACTGGCAACCATGAGAAAGTTCAAATGGTAATGGGAGTATTTTACTCTATAAGGTAAAATACATGACATTAGAATATTGAAAAGTGGTCATGTTTAATTATTATCTAATAAATTTAATGTTGGTGAAATTGTCCAAACTTGCCATTGAGCCCAAGCTACAATAAAGCCTAACATAATAAGGGTTGCACATATATGACTATGTAAAATCCCATCAGGGTGTTACCCTAAATGTTAAAATATATATATATATATATATATATATATATATATATATATATATATATATATATATATATATATATATATAT
>ML800560.1:139990-154322 GCA_009831015.1 Picea engelmannii
TATATATATATATATACCTTTATTCCCCCTACATCACCACCACCATCATCATCCTCATCTTGGGTTTTTGACATACTCGTAGCCATGCTCTCAATGCTCCTGCATTAGTGTGCCTACATGTTATCACTGCATTTAGGAAGATATATAGGTCCATATTCTCATCTAAATTTAATTAACTTGATAAGATCCTATTACTGAGCTCAATAATCATTAAATAGTAAGTAAACCTGACATGAACAAGTCATAGACAAATAAATCACACTCAAATAATATAAAAGCCTTTTAATAAATTTGATAAAATTACACAACCTCTTAGCTAGACGTGACTTGGTTTAAGCCACAAATTTAAGGAAAATATTACAATTGTTCTTTTCATAGCATTGAAATCGAGACTTGATTCCCTTTTACAAATGTTGAATCTAAAGAAGTGATTGAGTCCATTGATTTCATCTATTATCAAAATTTGGATTTTTTGAAGACAAGTATGGACTATGCATGTTCACGGGGGCTTCACCTTGTTGACCAATATCTTTTCATGTTTATTCATAAAGAGGGTTTTTAAATTGTGAAAAACAAATTCAATATATTGTAGGTATTGGGGGGGGATTTGGGGCCTTAGAGGGTTTATAGGTATTGGGCGGTATAAAAAGGGGTGTCTAGTAAAAATAGGGGTTTCTTTTATTGGAAAGATGAATTGGGAGGGGGGTTCAACAAAAAAAAATTGGTAGGTACTTTATCAATATCTATTAAAATTAGGGGTATTCTTTAATATCCCACGAATGAAGGCTTTATATCACAGGTTCACTGAGTGAAGACCCTGTGTGCATGCTTGACCAATTGAGGCAATCAACTAGTCTTGTCCATGCTTTTCCCACTTATTGAACCCTGAAAGTGAAATGGTATCTCATCGAATTTAGAGCTGGAAAAAATTGAAAGAGATTTTAGACTGCATTAAACTTAAAATAGCTAGTTTATTGTAAAACTATCTTAATGCTAATATTCATAATTTACAAATGAACTACAACATCATAAATATTTTATCCACAAATTTTGATTTTTGAAGCTAGTCAAAAGGGATTCCTTCTAAACAATGACAACCTCCAAGGGTTTTAATGTTGAAACGTGTTCATTGTGTTTCTAATATTTTTGTGCTTCCCATTGTTGTAAGGTTGAATTTAGAACAAAAGGTTGAATTTGCATGAAAAACTTAATATACTTGTATGAATGGAAGCAAACCAAATGAAAGAGCAACTAATCTATATGCAGTAAAGAACTTAGTCTAATTGCATGAAAGGAAACACACTGAGCGGTAAGAAGAAATCAAATTGATTGTAAAGAAGAGAAACTAATTATGTTGCATGCATGGAAGAATATGAGCTATTGCATGGAATAAATGAGTCTAGTTACACCTAACCCTCGAGCCAATATCAAGTCATGTTATTAACTTATTAACTAATGCTAACTTCAATGAAAAGATAAGTAAGAAATTCAAGAAACTTTGGCTAAAATTGTCCTATAGGGAGTTTCTACAGGAACTATAACAGTCCTACAGGATGATGAAAAGAGTCCTAAAGAGCTTGTAAAAAATTTCCAAAGCATAGACAAAGCTAGAGTACAGTGCAATGAGATGTAAGTAAGGTTCTTGGTCTTGGAAAGATGCCCTTTAGCATCCATGTTAAGATATTTAGACACTTACGAGTTAGTTAGGATCAACTTGGTCTAATGTGTCGTTGGGTAAAAGTGTGTTTCTTAGTGTGTTTCTTTAGTATGCATTTGTAGTTAGGTAATCTGACAGTCACAATATGTTCCCAACATAGAGTGATCCGACGATTCATATTCTCCTCGATCTTAATGACTACATTGATTTGCAGCTTAACTCTCAATTGGTCCATAATCTCTATTTAAAGAGCATGGAGGATCATTTGTTGATGATCAATTGTGAGAAAATATCTTGTAAATCTCATTGTAATATTTTTCTTTTGCATTAATAAATTACTCCAAGTGGCCATGTTGGCAGGGGCCATGGATGTTTCCCCGTAGGGGTTTTACCACATGAAAACATCGATGTGTTGATATTTGATTTGGTTGTGTGAGCTTTTATTGAAGGTGTTTCTCCTCTATTGGAATATCTGTGTTGTCAAACCTGGTATCAAAGCGCATTTGAAGACCCGCTCCCATTGTAGATCGAGATTGTGAAGCTGTGTTTACTTATCTCTGGTTTCTTCCATTTCTGTACATTTATGGGCTAAGAGGACTGTTTCATTGCATATGGAGTGCTCATTTCAATCAGGAACACTTTTCATTTCACTCGAAAAGTTTTATGTTTTCCCAAGATCAACCATTTCAGTAAGATCTGGAGGTATAAAGCCTGAATACGCCCTTTTAAATTTTTGTAGAGTTAATACTTCAGTTTTATTTTGGTTTTATGTTTTTTATTTTTGGGTTGCTACTCTTTTCGATCTGTGTATTCTCTTTTCCCCATGCCTTATGCCATCTCAGCAAATCAAAAACAAATCAAAAACTATTTTCTTGTTTATGCATTTTCTTTGACATGCACTCTATGCAATCTTGATAAATCAAAAATAGAGGGAAAACTTGCATTTTCTGGGTAAGCTAACCAAGATCTAACCCTTGTTGTCATCGATAAGTGAAATTTTTTTCTTGTGTGAAAAGAGTTTTTGATGAGCGTGCTCTCCAAGGTCGTCATCAACAACAAGAACAACCTCATTCCTCCTTCTAAATAATATAATATGTTAGCACTAGCTCACTTGCTTAAAAGTTAATTTACTTAGTAAGAGGTCTTAAGTTCAAGTCTCTCTTTTGGTACTTTTTTTTGAAAAAGTTCATGCACTCATTATAAAATGCATTTCACTTAAGTTATAAAAGTGAATCACTATTAAATAACTTTAATATTTTATTTAAAGTTATTTTGCATGGAACTTTCATTTACAAAGTAACTTCATTGTAAAAGTGATTCGTGCTTATTCTATAAAAGTGGGTCACTTCATAAGTAACTTCTTTAAAAGTGAGCTTATAGGCATAGTTAGGAGGAACATCACCATGTGGACCAACTTCTACTTGCCACATGACTCTTTGGTTACCGTTTATGCCTATTTTCAAAAGGGCATAACTTTCACATCTGAAGTCCATTTTCAGTGCCATTTTTTTTAAATAACCTATTTTTAAGACCTTTCCATCCAGACCATCGATTTCATCTTTTTCAGCATATTTTAATATGGAATCTCCCAATGATATTTTTCTTACCAATACCAACTACTTCTCATGGAAATCCCATATGGAGGATGTATTAAGAAGTAAAGGATTGTACTTTATCACCATGGGAAAAGAACTAGAACCCACTGATGATGAAAAGAAAGTAAAATGGGCCAATTAGAATGACAAATCATGTGGACTGATCGGAATGTCCACCTCTCATGATTTAAGGTTTCACCTTCACGGAATTAATGATCCTGATGATGCTTGGACAAAGCTCGAAAATGTGTTTGGTAAACACAATATTATTCGAGCCCACTAGTTGGATAATCTATTATTGACCTTAATCCCAAATGATTTTTCTTGCATTGAAGATTACTTATCTAAGTTCAAAAAACTTACACTTTTATGTATAGAATGCAAAATAGATCTGCCTGAAGATTGATGCATACATGTCATTCTTGCTAAGCTTGGTAGTGCATATTATGTTCTTGTATCTATCTTTTATGCCATTACAGAATATCTAGGGACTTCTTATAAAAGAACCCTTTCTTGATTCCTTTTGTGATGCTATGATTCGAGAGAAAGATAATCTTCTACAAATTGGATTGATTAGCACTGTCAGTACCTCCAAAAAAGCCTTAGTAGTCTAGCAGAAAAATAAATCCAAGAATCCCAAGAAGCAACATCCTCACCACAACAAAAAGCAAAAAAAGGGTCCCAAACCCTCTCAGCCAGCTTCTGCTCCTAATGGTGAAAAAGGAGAAAAATCTAAAAGTAAGAAGACCGACATACATTGCAACTTTTGTGGGAAAGATGCTCATGATGAGTTCAAATGTTTTAAGAAGATGGAAACTTTAGAAGCAACGATGAAGAAGCACAACATCGGTATTGATTCCTCTTCTTCTTCTTCCTCTTCTCCTCAAGGACATGCACTTTCTGCTTCTAGTTTCTCCTTCAATGCAACTTCTACTTCTTCTTCTGATGAGTGGCTTATTGATTCTAGGGCATATTATCATATGGATAAGGGTAAAACCATATTTTCTGCTCTAAATGAATGTAACACAAAGAAAACGTTTGTTGGTAATGATATATCTCTTAGTGTTGTAGGGTTTGGAACAGTTCAGGTATATAATGGTCATTTCAATTATGTATTATGTGTTCCAAGTCTTTCGTGCAACCTTCTATCAGTATATAAAATCACTCATTCGAGTGAAGGTAAAACTGTAAAGTTTTCACCTCACCAAGTTGTAATCAAGGATCTAAAACATCCTCAACACGTTCTTGCAACTATAATTGTTGATGATATTACTGGAGTGTACAAGTTTGATAACTTTAGGTCATCATCTTTTCCATTATTTTTTGTTGCTCATAGCAATGACTTGAGAAAACTTTAGCATGAATGGTTTGGTCATCTAAACTATCTATCATTGCAACAACTATGTAATTAACAAATGGTGATTGGTCTTCCTCTTGTTTCTTAAATAGATGGTGTTTTTGTCAATTGTGTTCTAGGAAAACATCATTGGGTCAACTTTGACAAACATGCCTCTTGGCACGCCTCAACCCCTTTGTAGCTTGTTCACAATGACTTGTGTGGTCCACTTTTTTCCCCTTCTTTTTCTGGGTGCAAGTATTTCTTAACTTTCATTGGTGACTTTTCCATATGCACTTGGTTTTACTTCTTAAAACTTAAAAGTGAAGTTTTTGACAAGTTCTTGGCCTACAAGGCCCTTGTAGAAAAGCAATTTGGACATCAACTTCAAAGGTTAACAACAAATAATGGAGATGAATATGTGCACAATCAATTTACAATTTATTGCACTACATAGGGCATCCAAATGCAACACATTATTCCATATACACCACAACAAAATGGTGTTGTTAAGAGAAATAGTTGCACATTAAAAGAAATGGCTAATTGTATGATCCAATCTAAGGGATTAATTCTAAACTAATGGGAAAAAGCCATTAACTGTGCTAATTACATAGTAAATCGCACTCCCACAAAGGATCTTAAAAATATAACACTAAAATAAGCATGGAATAAAATTAAGTAAAATGTAAGTCACTTCCGTGTATTTGGTAGTGTAGCATGGGCTCAATTCCTGATGAGAAAAGGAAAGCATTGCAGCCTAAAAGTGAGAAGTGTATATTTGTTGTTTATTTTGAAGATGTCAAAGGTTACATACTTCTTCAACCACGTTGTAATGAAATTATTATTAGAATAGATGTTAAATTTGATGAAAATCCCTTTGCCTGCGAGCCTAATTCGACGTCTATGCCTTCTTCAGCCTACAATCTATCTTCGATGTTTATGCCTTATTATATTCCTATTATGGTTTTTTCTTATTTAATTGATGATAGTGAGGATGAAAATCCACCTTTGCCTACTCACCTTCCTCCAAATGAGTCCATTGAACATTAACCTGCACCAACACCACCACTTCCTAGATGTGTCCATTCAACACAAGAAGTAGTTGGTGATCTTGTCAGTGATCCTTCTTATCAACATCAGACACGTTCACAATTCCAACGAGCCTCTTCTATTTTGAATCAAGTTTCATATATTCATAATCCAAAGACATTTGCAGAAGCTTCAGGCCATCCATATTGGGATACAACAACGGATGAAGAGTATCATTATTTAGTGGCAAACGATACTTGGGATCTTGTACCTCTTCCGAAAGGAAGAAAACTAATACAATATCCATATTTTATGCTCTTCCTCCCCTTACTCTCTACACTAGAGGCCTATTTATACAATTTGGAACTCGACCTCTATCCTTGGATCAAGGAGGAAGCATGGGGACAATGCATCCTTCCTCAATATCTTTTGATTAACGATCTTTTGTCTATAAGGAGTGGTCATTAATATACTAGTAGTGCTCTTGGAGGTAGGTGGGGGACAAGGCCCCTTGATTCTTGGGACCCTCCTTTTGTCAATGGGAGTTCGACCTGCTTGATTAGTGCTACACACATACTTTACCATGAATATTAGATAAAAAAGGTATCATTACTCATAAAATTCCATCTCAAAATAAACATCCAAAAATACCCATAACTACTATTAAACATGGTCAATTTAAAGCAATTTTTTTATTAGGCATATCATGGTCAAAATCTGTCTATGATGGTCCTTCTAGATAGGTAATGTTGAGGCCCATTATTACCCCTAACTGAAATCTTGCACATCCTTGTGCAATAAATTTGTGTCTTTCTGCTCACATCGTTGTTGTTGTTGTCCACTAACTTTATGTCCATTATTAGACTATTTCTCAATGACATGTTGTTGCTCAACATCCTGTTGTTGCCTACTGTCATGTTTCTCACTATGCTCCTGCATGGTATCATATTCCATGTACCTGGTGGTGGACTATTGTTCATGGTATCCTTTGGCCTTTACTATCTTTTCCTATTTTTCCTCTTCCTTTTCCTTATTGATGCCATCCATTGGTGTAGCACGAAGGAGGAAAGGGGTGTTCATTCTTAGCCCAATCCATTTCGTCTTGAGCTTCCTCATTTCATCCTTGTGTTAGAAAAGGAGGATTGCATAGTAATTAAATAAAACAGATGCAGAAATAAAACATAGAAGATACACAATACAATAGAGACACATATATACATGGTTCACCCAATCTAGGCTACGTCCACCAGAGAAAATGCTAGTCCTTCCTGTTAGCACTAAGAATCACCCTCAGACTGCAAGAGGATAAGCCCAATACCCATCAAAATGTAAAATGGATTAAAAAGGTTTGAGTAGGTGGATCAACAAGACTTTAAAGAAAGGAAAATACAACAGATATCACTGCAGATTAGTGATGGACCATTGGGCTATGGAGTCATAAACAACCTACTGAATGAAGGCATTTAAGCTCCCTATCAGACAAAATATTTTTATAATGATGAAGAGAAGAATAGGAGAATAACATAAAGTCAAATATTCCCTAAGCAAAGATCCTCTATGAAAAGAGAACTTAGATGTGTCTGAACAATAAATAATGATATAGGCAAGCTTACAACAGATCCTCTACTGCATCAGGAATCTATCAATCAAAGGCATATTTTAATCCTTAAAATCAACAATACATTCAAACAAGACGAAGAACAACACTTAGATGTGTCTAAATAATAAACAATGAAAGATAGGCAAGATTACAGTAAATCCTCTATTGCATTAGGAATCTAATCAAAGGAAAATTTTAATCCTTAAAATCATCAATTACATTCAGACAAGACAAAGAATAGAACATAGAACATAGAAGACAAATCCGATGAAACAACTCATATGAGTCTTCAATAACAATAGAATTTACAGCTGCATGCCCCTCCAGCTTACAAAATGAAATATAAAGTCATAAAAATTTATCAAAACTTCCTCTGGTCTTGGGCCTAAAACCGCCCTCCTCCTTTGCATATCATTCATTTGATGTATTTATAATCAAAACAGTCCATGTGTCTTGTTTCTTGGGCACCTCTTTTCCAGTGCCGTGTGTCTTCTCTTGTCTATCATGTTCCTTCTGTCAAAAGGAAACTATGGTTAGTATGGGCATGTAGGAGAAACTTCCCTCTGTGGCACTTCGGGCTCACAGTTTTCTGTCTCCTCAGCCAGACCCTCCATGCTTCCATTTAAGGGGGTAGTCGATTGTTCAACCACCAGTCCTTCTTTCATTTACTGATTTCTCCTTGGGATCGGGATGAGGCTTAACGCCTAGTTTGTTTCCATGTGTTTCTCTCGGATTGGGCCCTATATAAGCACGTGGTTGTGGATGTTGCCAAGGGTGGTTTGGATCCACACCACTTCGACCTCCGTAATCCACCACCAACTATCGCATACCTCTGTTGTTATACCATGGTTTCGATTGTGGGATCGCTCTAATATTTTATCGCTCGAGCAATTTCCATCCTCGCAATGAAGTGTGGTCATCGATCTGTGTTATCACATCTACTGATGGATGAGCGCCATGTGTCTTTGACACTTCGGCACTTCGGGCTTCAAGAGTTCTGGATAGTGAAGCATGAAAAACTCCCTGAGTGGTATGGGCCAGGAGTGACGCGGTAGACTGAAATGAATGCTATGCGGCCTCAAAGGATAAGTTCCATGTGTTGAATTGAAAAACACTCGTGGAGTGGTAGGGCCTAAAGCGATGTGTCAGCCTAACGTCACTTCGGGACTTCGGCTCTTTGGGACTTCGGGATGCTTGGATGGAAATCTCCCAAACTCACTTTCTCTCGGTTGACGTGGTGGCCTTTCATTAACTTTGGGACTTCAGGCCTTCCGATGATATTGCTGTAAAGATTAATGGTTCTTGTTGATTTGAGATCAATGGTCCACAATTACTTCAGGAGTTTGGGCTTCGGGCCTTTTCAATGCATAACTCTTACAATCATATGGAGCGTCGTATCTTCGAAGTGAGAGATCTGCCTCTACCCATCCTCTTGTTTTGGACAACCAAGATTCACTTTGGGAGTTCGAGCTTCGGGAGCTTTCTTTTGCTTGTTCATGCAATCCTCTAAAGTGAGATATCTGCCTCCATGCATCCTCCTTTTTTGTACGGTCGAGATTCACTTCGGGAGATTAGGCTTCGGGAGTTTTCTTCTTCTTTCTTGTGCAATCCTCTGAAGTGTCATATTTCTGAAGTGTTCAATATGTCTGCACGTGGCCTCTTTTTTTGGACAGCCAAGATTCACTTCAGGAGTTCAGGCTATTCTTGCTCTAGTGTTTCACTCTGCAAACCTTCTGGAGTGCTAAGTCTCTGAAGTGGGAGATATGGTGTCGCATGTCCTCATTGATGGATGGTCTAGATGAACTTCAGGCTTCGGTCCTTTAGGAGTCCTTTACTCACTTAGCTTCTGCTTGCTTCCTCCCAGAGTATGAGATTGCCTGCCATGTGTCCCTTGCTTGAAGATCAATGACCACGAGCGATTGTAGGCTCACCACTTACACAAATTTTAATTTCCTCTGTGATCCCCACAATGCGAAGATGCTCGTTCATAGTGGGATCGATATCCATCGTCGATCTATTGATCTAGCAATATCAATGATCCTGAGGGATTGCGGACTCACAACTTGCATAAGATTTAATTTTCTTCTCGATCCCCGAAATGCCTCCCCACCGTCGATCTCTCTCCATTGAGATATGATGGTCGTGACTTATTCTTTGCTCAATCCGATGGTTGATTTTGAACTGTGCATGGGATCTTCGCCGTTGAAAATTGAGCTTGTCTGCTTGCTTGTATTTCAAGCTCTAAAAGGACTTCCCTGAATGTTGCATTTCACTCCTGGCTTTTCTCTACGCATACAACATACTTGACCGGCCTGACTACATTAACCAGAAGAGGAAAAACTTATAGGAAGGTATGTAGAAAAGAGAGAGACTCGACAGAGGCATAGACACAAGTTTTAACAATAAATACATATGACCCATGACAAATTTATGTGCTAACATTGGCTCCAGAGGGGATGGCATGCTCCCTGTGAGTTGCCAAGAACAAGAAACTTTAGTGTCTTATCCTAGGGCTATGGGGTCACTTATTTAAATACTAAAAGCAAACTGAAAACTAAAAAGCTCGCACACGAGCTTATTTATAAACAAGACCCTACTCTAACTGACTTTTACAATAGGCTAGATGACAACAAACTTCCACCAGAGGCACTCAAGTAACTTCCTAACTGGAAACTTTCTTACTCTGCCACTAATAAGCAAGAGATAATAAAACTGTAACAACAAATTAATTACATTCTTCAGATTACCTCCCAATGTTAAAGGTAGGAAAAAGCTTGAAGGCTTCAATACATTGAGGAAATGCAACTCCATGTACTCCCCTATAGGGTCATAAAATAGGTGATAAGACTTACTAGGTTGATAACAGAAAACCTACTCTGCTTTACAGTTGCTCACACATGGTTGAATGCTTGTTGCAAGTACAGGTGAATTAATGGCTGATGCAGGCTATTGATCCACTTTCCTTTTATCTTCTCTGAAAACATCTGCTGGCTGATTGCAAGAAATCTCTTCATGTATATCAACGAATATATGTTTCCCTTACATGTTGCTCATTTATAAGTGTTGGACATGAGATAAGCTACACATTTAGCTCTTTCTTTTCTCCTCCATGGCCCTCCCAAGGATCAGATTCATAATTATCATATACAAGAACCATGCTACAAGGTTCCAAAGAAGCCAGGAAAAAACTATGTTCTTCAACATCTTCGTTGGGATATTCATCAAAAATTGGTTTTTCTTGGTTAGTATTTGAAATAAATTCTTCATCATAAGCAAGACTGCCAAAAACATTTGTTTCAAGAACAGAAATATCCTTTGCATTCTCTTCATAAGAGAAGCAAACAAATTTTTCATTTGATGTAGATGAACAGGGAAGAGAAAGAGTTGATTCCTCATCCAAGGCATCTTCTTCATTATCATAGCCTTCATAAGAATAAATTATATCATGAACACAGTCTCTATACTCCTCACAACATCTATGACAAATTAAATCAGAGGAATACAACTTTTGACAATGAATATTGAAAGCAACATGAAACTCTTTAAGTGAAGAAATGTTAGAAGTTTCAAGAGAATGATACCAAATACGAACATCTCCTTGAAGAGAGTACATAAATAGCTTCATACGCATGTCTTCATGTTAGATGTCAATTTTTTGCATCAAAGCATGAAATTCCAGAACATGCTCAACAGGGTTATCCTTCTCACCCTCATAAAATATTGGTATCAGAACTTGTCATTCATCAATTTGAGGCACAGGATGTGGATAACTAGCTATGGCTGTGAAATTGAGTGGGGAAAACCTCCTGGCTAGGATAACTTCCATAGCCATTTAATTTGTCTCAAACCAGTGGAGTCACCAATAGATTTCTGAACAATGGAGTCGCCATGGTGAAATATGAGCAATCAAAACAATGTGTCCAACTTCAGTTCACCATCTAAAACTGGATCTCTTCGTTGCTATTCTCCCAGGGAATATATCTTCACTTCCGTCCATGGCAATGATGCCATTAATGTTAGCACTAAGAATCACCCCCACACTACAAAAGGATAAGCCCAATACCCATCAAAATGTAAAATGGATTAAAAAGGTTTGAGTAGGTGGATTAGCAAGACTTTAAAGAAAGGAAAAGACGACAGATATCACTGCAGATCAGTGATAGATCATTGGGATATGGAGTCATAAACAGTTTTCTCAATGAAGGCATTTAAGCTCCCTATCAGACAAAATATTTGTATAATGATGAAGAGAAGAATAAGAGAATAACATAAAGATGAGTATTCCTTAAGCAGAGATCCTCTCTGCAATGAGAACTTGGATGTGTCTGAACAGTAAAGTATGATAGATAGGCAAGCTTACAACAGATCCTCTACCGCATCAGGAATCTATCAATCAAAGGTAGATTTTAATCCTTAAAATCAGCAATACATTCAAACAAGACGAAGAACATAATTTAGATGTGTCTGAACAGTAAACAATGAAAGATAGGCAAGCTTACAACAGATCCTCTACCACATCAGGAATCTATCAATCGGAGGAATATTTTAATCCTTAAAATCAACAATTACATTCAGACAAGACGAAGAATAGAACAAAGAACATAGAAGACAAATATGATGAAACAACTCATATGAGTCTTCAATAACAATAGAATTTACACCTACATGCCCCTCTAGATTGCAAACTGAAATATACAGTCATAAACATTTATCAAAACTTCCTCCGGTCTTGGGCCTGAAACCCCCCTCCTCCTTTGCATATCATTCATCTGATGTATTTATAATCAAAACAGTTGACATGTCTTGTTGCTTGGGAGCCTCTTTTCCAGTGTCGTGTGTCTTCTCTTGTCTGTCTTGTTCCTTCTATCAGAAGGAAACTCTGGTCAGTATGGGCGTGTAGGAGAAACTGCCATTTGTGGTACTTCAGGCTGAAAATTTTCTGTCTCCTCAACCAGACCCTCCATGCTTCCATTTAAGGGGGTAGTCAATTGTTCAACCACCAGTCCTTCTTTCATTTACTGATTTCTCCTTGGGATCAGAATGAGGCTTAATGCCTAGTTTGTTGCCATGCGTTGCTCTTGGATTGGGCCCTATATAAGCACGCAATTGTGGAAGTTTCCAAGGGAGGTTTGGATCCACACCACTTCGACTCCCGCAATCCACCACCAACTGCCACGTACCTCTTTTTCTATACCATGGTTTCCATTGCGGGACTGCTCTAAGATTTTATCGCTCTAGCACTTTTTGTCCCCGCAATGAAGTGTGGTCGTCGATCTGTGCTATCACAACTACTGATTGATGAGTGCCATGTGTCTTCGTCACTTCAACACTTCAAGCTTTGGGAGTTCTGTATAGTGAAGCATGAAAAATTCCCTGAGTGGTATGGGCCAGGAGTGACGTGGTAGCTTGAAATGAATGTTATGCGGCCTCGACAGATAAGTGCCATGTGTTGAATTGAAAAACACCCGTGGAGTGGTAGGGCCTGAAGCGACGTGTCATCCTGATGTCACTTCGGGACTTTGACACTTTGGGACTTTGGGACTTCGCCTCTTTGGGACTTCAGGATGCTTGGATGGAAATCTCCTGAAGTCACTTTCTCCCAGTTGACGTGGAGGCCTCTCGTTGACTTCAGGACTTCGTACCTTCCGATGATACTGCTATAAAGATCAACGGTTCTTGTTGATTTGAGATCAACGATCCACAATTACTTCGGGAGTTCGGTCTTCAAGCCTTTTCAATGCATATCTCTTACAATCCTCCAGAGTGTCGTATCTCCGAAGTGAGAGATCTGCCTCCACATGTCCTCTTGTTTTGGATGACTGAGATTCACTTCGAGAGCTCAGGATTTAGAAGCTTTCTTCTACTTGTTCGTGCAATCCTCCGAAGTGTCGTATCTCCGAAGTGAGAGATCTACCTCCACGTGTCCTCCTGTTTTGGACGACTGAGATTCACTTCGGGAGTTCAAGCTTCGAGAGTTTTCTTCTACTTGCTCACGCAATCCTCTGAAGTGCCATATTTATGAAGCATTGGATCTGTCTGCACATGGCCTCTTTTTTTGGATGACTGAGATTCACTTCGAGATTTCAGGCTATTCTTTCTCTAGTGTTTCGCTCTACAAACCTTTCAGAGTGCTAAGTCTCCGAAGTGAGAGATCTAGTGCCGCGCGTCCTCATTGATGGATGGTCCATATGAACTCCGGGCTTTGGGCCTTTGGGAGTCCTTTACTCACTCAGCTTCTGCATGCTTCCTCCCAGAGTATGATATTTCCTTCCACGTGTACCTTGCTTGAAGATCAACGACCATGAGTGATTATGGGCTCACCACTTGCACAAATTTTAATTTCCTCTCTGATCCCTGCAATACGAAGATGCTCATTCATAGCAGGATCAATATCCATTGTTCATCTGTTGATCTAGCAAGATCAACGATCTCAAGGGATTGCAAGCTCCCAAATTACAGAAACTTTAATTTTCTTCCCGATCCCCGCAATGCTTCCCCACCTTCGATCTCTCTCCAATAAGATCTGATAGTCGTGACTTATTCTTTGCTCGATATGACGGTTGATTCTGAACTGTGCATGGGATCTCCATCGTTGAAAATCGAGCATGTCTGCTTGCTTGTATTTCAAGCTCTAAAAGGACTTCCCTGGATGCTACATTTCACTCCTAGATTTTCCCCGCGCATACAACATACTTGACTGGCCTGACTACATTAACCAGAAGAGGAAAAAATTATAGGAAGGAATGCAGAAAAGAGAGAGGCTCGATAGATTTGTAGACACGGGCTTTAACAATAATTACATATGACCCATGGCAACTTTATGTGCTAACACTTCCTTTATTATTATCCAACAAATGAAGGGATACAACCTACAACATACCCGCTATAGCTTCCTCTTCTTTTCTCATAGTCTCCTCTCTCATAATACAATATTCCCTCGCATACATTGCCACAATACATTTCCCTCATACATAGAAGAGAGTTTCCTTCTAGGGAAAAAAACCCTAATGTAACTTCTACTGTGAGATCTGCGACCTTGTAATGAACGGTTCATATTGAATATGAAATTACAATATTGTACAAGGAATTTTTCCCAAAAAATTATCTCCGGG
>ML800561.1:0-16316 GCA_009831015.1 Picea engelmannii
CCTAGGTTAGAATCCCCCAACCCTTAACAAATTAAAACTAACTCCTAGAACTTAACTTTGAAACTAATTTAGAAACTAAGGTCTACCCCCTTTGGCTTCCCTAGGAGTAAGCCTAGACGAAAGAGGTTCCGGTCAAAGTGACAGCGTGGGCTGTGAACCTAGGCATTGTGCCTCCAAGGACACACTAAGTGAACCGGACTTAGCTCACGTTTGCAAGTGTGTATAAGGACGGCAACATCTTCGGCACCGTTGCCGGGGACAAGTCAATTATCCTTGGTCAAAACGCTTAATTTTTTTTAAGAACTAATAATTCTTTGAACTTGCATTGGTTGTTTTTGTTTGCTTCCTTTCCAAGTGGCGACTCCATTGAACAAATCTATCAAGTATACTGCAAGGAGCAATCCTTGTTGGCTGCTTGAAATTCTTGGGGAAGAAGCACTCACTTATATCCAATTCTTGTTCCAACTTAATAATTTAATTTTTGTTTTCCTTCTTGTTTTTGCTTTGTTTGATGCTCTTGTTTGTCTGAAATAAACTTGGTCATCTGGCGACTCCACTTTAAAAATAATTTGACAAAGTATTCTTCAAAAAGGAACTCACGGCTTGTTTTCTTCATCCTTGAACTTGAAAAGGTTTTTGGATGAAATTAGCGTGTCTCCCTTCTTGTCAGATCCTTAGTAATTTTGGGTCCCAGTCCTTTTCTTTACACCCTGGTTTAAATGTCTAGTTAGAAATGGATAGTTTTTTTTATCCTATTGATGTTTCAGGAATTGTTGGTTACCCTCATGATATATCTGAAGATATTATTGATAACATTCCTGATTTTTTTGATCATGATCATGTTGGTGCTCACGTCAGGGCCTTCACTAAGTTTATCGAGAAATGGTGTGATCCACCTATTTATGAGGAGGTTCTAATGCGATTATTTGTCTTTACTCTTTGTGGTGACCGGGCAAATGATTGGTTTCATGACTCACTTGATAAGACATTCAAAACCATACAGGATTTGTTGCATACCTTCTTGAATCTGTTTGGGCGTAGTCGGCATGAGATTCACAATGAATTGGTTGATGATTTTATGGAAACATGGAGGAGGAAAAATCTTCCAAATATAAAAACAATCAATTCAAACATAGAGATTGATTCTCCACCAGATCCCATTAAGGAAATCAATGAAGTCGTTCAAAACATACAGTTTCCTCATAAAGAACAATGTGAAGCCATGAATGAACAATTTGTGGCCAAGGAAGATCAGTCTGAGATCATGGAAGCTAGTTCCACAGAAACTTATATTGAATATCCGGACCCCCTTGAGCTTGAGTGTAACAGTGAAAAAGATGAGGAAGTTCATTGTGAAATTCCGGATGAATCCATGGATGAGCTAGTCCCCGATTTTGAGGAGATAAGTGAACTTGAGTTTGAAAATGTTGAATATCTAGATGATTCAAGTCCCCACCCTCCTCCCAATGAACCAATCTTTTTGAAGGATAACTTTGAAAATCTTGAGGAAAGCAGTATGATGGTTCCGATGATGTGTTATTCTTCAACTTCTCAGCCAAAAGATGAATTAACGCAAAATTATGCGCAAATGGAGGGCAACTTCAGTTTATCAATGTCATATCATTATGAGTATTGGTTGGCCTTCCACCTTGACAGTCATGAGCAGCAAAGTATTCAAACTTTATACGGCTTGTCTTATTCCAGTGTTTGGTCGAAAGGAAGAAGTGGCATGATTCTTGGTTGGTTCTTTCTAGCGAAAAATTCCAAGTTAATAAAACTTGGGAAGGGGTCTTTTGTGAGTCATCCTGGACAAGGATGTTTCAGACACTTGGGGCATCATTTCATCCATTGCATGGATGGTTGTAACGTATCTATAACCCTTCCTTCTATTTTGTATTATTTTATGCATTATGTTGATATGTACCTAGAATTTTTTTTTCTATACCGAAATTTCATTTTGTAAAATTATAATGTTGTACTTTAGTTATTTCATTATGTGAATGTTGTATATAGCATGTGTTTATTTATCATGTATGTATGTATTCTTATGTTGGTTATTGGTGAGCACTCTGTTGTAGGTGTTGGATTCTCGTATGCTCTCCATCTTGAGTGACAAGATCAAACACACGTCCCCATGTGGAGCCAGATGTTGACCACCTCTCCAACATAGGTGGTCAACTCCATGTGCCATGAAGCAATGCATCATCAAATGCGATTTTGTCGAAGACTTTGGTTCTACAGGGCATGTTTGGCCCCAGCACTTCTTTTTGTAATTGGAATTTCCGCACCCCTGCGTGGGTTAATAATGTAATGAGTCTGCATGAGTCATGTCTAGGTCAGTTATCTTGGGATCGGTTCACTGGAAGAGTTCCTTTCACCGAGAGTTTTTTATCCTCAGGTTATCAATTGGGCTTTTCAGCCTTATTGATTTCCCTTGAATTTTTCCCTCACACTTGCAATAATTCCTCCAAAGTGGTGAACGGTGTTCTAGTGGGCTTATCTTTTGGTAACTATTATAGGGAATCATTGTAAATGACCATGCAAGACATCTTAGAGAGTCTCGCGGAATTCCCTAGAGTCTAAGTCAGTTTTTTTTAATTAATTAATTTTCCTAAGTTTGGAGGATTAATTAATTAATTACTTTTTGAGCAATAATTGTAAAAACTAGGTCCTTGGACTTTTGATAGGGGTATTTGTGCTCAAAAGAAATGGAATAGCAACCCCTACATCCATGGACCAAGTTTCAGCTCAGTTGGATGATTTTTGCTATGGGTTTGTCCACCCGGAGTGTCAGTCAGTGTAAAACAGCAATTTTAATTGCTAAAGTCCTGTTATCCCCGTTTTCTAGGGATAACTAGGAGATCATGTCTCGAGGCCCACAGGTTCTAGACATGGAGTACCGAGAGCAGGATTGACCTGAGCATGGCCCTGGAGGGCCCATCCTTCTTCTTCTTCGCCAGATTTGTCCTGTCAGCAGCAACAGCATCCATCACCATCGGCTTGGACTTGCATCAGAGAAGACTCTTGCTCCATGAGGTAATTGGTCCAGGTATCATGGTATGTGTCATGTTTGATCGTTATAACTTTCAGATATATGCATCAGGTTCCTTACATTTCTGACAACTGCTTGGATCTTACACTAACCCACTTGACCATTGTTGGGGGAATTAACGAGGTGCCTTAGCGAGCTTGTATCCATGGGTTTTGGTTAGCCACTAGGGGGGATTTGAATCGTCCGCTCCCACCATATTCTCATTTTACATCTTATCTCCCATACATCCATCCCATTCCCCTAGTCCGAGCATTAGGATGACCTATTTGAGGGTTTACACTTTGTCCTGTGGGAAGAAGGGGCTAAAGGCCCAAGAGGTAAAAGCAGCTGGTAAAAAGTAAAAGCCATAGGAAATAAAACCTAGAGATGCCTCGCCCAGGGATCCCCGAGAAGGCAATAAAAGGCCTCTCGATAAGAAACAAAAGGGACCCGAAGAAAAATAATAAAACAAGACCTAACCAAGAGGATGGGAGGTCTCATCACGAGTCGGCCCATTATGTTCATAGGTATCTGGCAGTATGACATTGCCATTATCTGGTTACCACACCAGGGCAATGACCTTTGGTTGCATGGCCAAGGGGAAGGGGGTCTCATCACGAGCCAGCCTTATCATTTCTACGAAAATACTCGTGGGTAACACTATCAGCTCTAGTCACCACGCCAAGACAGTGTCCTCTGGTCAGACCTTGAAGTAATAAATAAAGAAAGAATAAAGGCAATAAAAGGCTTGGAAAGAACTGCATCCAAGATAGGTATAGCTCGCCTCCTACAAAGGCACCCACGAATAATACCTACCCCTGGTCTTCACTATGACTGGACATCCTTAGACCATACCACTTCATGCTACATGGCTTGAATAATGTTCTTTGGAAACTTTCTTCTTCTTATGGATACTGACCCAATAGGTCATCTTGTCTCTTTCTTCGACTTTGTATAGTAGATCAGTGTAATATCTTTGAGCTATTAGAAGATATGCTAGGGGTTTTATGTATGTATTTGATGAAATTAGTGATGAAATATGATTGACATTGCTATGATCCCGAGGACTAATGACCCCATGGAGGGCGAAGTTTTTGATGTGCAGGACCATGCCCGACGGACAGGTACCAGTGGACCGATACACATGGGGAGATGATTAGCTCGGACCTCCATGGGGCTGAAGAGCCCATCAGATAGTTGTTGGGATGGCAGGGACAGGACAGTGTTATGATGAGCCTTTGCACATGAAGAAAAGAAGGACGTTCCACCCAGGACACTTTGGCTGAGCCCGGCCTAGGGGGGATGACCAACTTCAAATGGAACGTTTTCCTCTCGATGGACAGGACGTCACCCAGGAGATTCAGACGTCTTCTTGAGCGTGTGGCAGTGTGATGAGATTATTGGCACGTGTGGCAGCTTAGAGGAGCCCTAAAAGGGCTAACGCCTGACTTCTGGATGCTAGATATGCCCAAAAAGGGCCAACATCTCCCTCAGAAGGGCTTGACGTCCCACCTTTTGCTCATTTTGTGTCTTTTACTTAGCAGTTAATGTAAAAACAGTGTAAATTTTGTAGTCAGCCTTGTCGGTTGTTTTAATGACCTATTCTGTAAATTAAAGGTCATGAATTGATATATATTGAGGATGTTTTTCCCTCATTTGGACAATAACACAACTCACTCTCTTATGAGATCTTAATACTTGCGCCCAACTAGGGTATTTTTGGTGTTTTAAAGTGAGGCGCTACTCTTGAAGGAGGATTTCTCTTGGCATTTATGGCATTTCTCTCATAGAAGGTTTACAACTAGGGTTTGCATATGTTTTTCTTCATGATATGTAAGTGTTTTTCCTGTAAAACTTCTTGATTGAATGGTTGTAGGTTAGTATTCTTGCATTTACTTATAAATTTGTTGATTTTAAAACCCTAGGTAGCAAGCACACAAGTAGGTCATTGCTACATGTCCCCTTGTTGAGAAATAGTTTTCAGCCATTGAAAAAAGAAGATATAGCCTAGCCGTTGCTACACTAATCTTCCTTTTTCTGAGCTAGCGTTGAAGTTATAGGTTGAAAAGAGGAGACGTCCTAGGCCTAGTTGACTACACCTAGGGTTTCACCTTCTAGGGTTTGAAGGCCTTGCCTTTGCAACATTTTCTCCCTTAAATTTATACTTTGAGCTAGCCGTTTTGCCAAGTTTATTTAGAGAAGGAGGAAAGAGCACGAGGCCTTGCTTAAGCAACACCGGAGTTAGCCTCTTTCCCCTAGGGTTTTGATTCTAGGGCCCTGCCATTGCAGCACCATAGAACCCTTACCTTCCAGTCTCTAAGTTTTAATCCTCCCGAAACTTTGTGCCCTTGCTTTTGACTCCATATACCCTAAGGCACTGGTTAAATCTCCAACGTTGAGTCTCTAGTGTACAAAACCATCTTTTAAACTTTAATTTTTGAAACCCTAACTAACCCTAACACTACTAACCTAGGCTTACGTCATAGCTGACGCAGCAAGCTTTTGACTAATATAAGCAATTGAATGATGACGTCAAGCATTTACTGAATAAATTATTGATTGGATATACTATAGGCTTGGTCATTTAGGTAGATATTGATGAATTGATGATCTTTCATAGGCTAATTAACAGAACGTTGACTTCATCTTGTATCTATTTCATTGCTTATTGAATTAAATCAGATAGTTAAAGAAGTACTAACCCTTTGAGTTATAGCCTGCAATATACATATTGTCTTGTTATTATCTTGTTCCGAGCAGGTGTTTTCAACAGGGCCTACACTTCTTTTATTGGCTGATTAGCCGGACTATCTGATACTGGTGGTAACCTGCGAGGAGGGAAATCTTAACACTTGACCTTGTATCCATTGCCTCTTCAAACCCCAGGTTACCGAGGGGCTAACCTCCCTAAACAGAAAGACCCTCCCCATCGAGGTGACATTGGGTGGGGAAGGTTCCTGTTACACCAGTTTGTCCTCTATCCTATAGCCTGCAACCTAAAATACAAACTGTGCGATAACAAGTCCTAACATGGCAAAAATGTAAAATTGTAATAATGAGTTTAAAGGATGAAAAAGGTGAAATAATGGTTAGAGAGAGACCCCCTAAGCATAACATTACCCTCCTAACCTTTTCCAACCTTTTCTAACCCTTTTTCCCTTCACCTCATCAAAACGTTACGCCCCCCTAGGGGAATTGACGTTTTTCCTAGTAGAGGAACGTTATAACTTTTGTTTGAGTATGTAGGGGGGCCCTTTCTCATGTGGTTCGACTCCCCTTAGCCCTCACATCTTCCCTTTTGTCATCCCAACATCCTCTCCCTCACATCTCACTCTCCGTTCATTCCCTCATCCCAAGAGGTGCGCCCTCCAAGAGGAGTTACGCCCTCCCTCTTCTAGAAACTCCACAAATAATTTTTAAAAAATTATTTGAAACCTTTCCTCTTCCTTGGCATCAATCCCAAGGCCTCCCACACTCTTTTTTCTTGATCCCAACGTTTTCCACTTATTCTACACCTTAGATCTCTTGTGCAAACCCTAGATGGTGCACCCTAGCCTAGGGATCTCCTCTTTTGCTTGGTGTGAGACACTTGGCATAGATCCATGAGGGGTGAGTTCGCCTCTTCAAGTATAAAAGGAGCCCTCTCCTCACTTTTTCCTTACCATATCTTGAGCTATTGTTATGCTACTTGATTTTCAACTCTCTCTCTATTGTTCCATCATTTCCATTCTATGTTCTTAGGGTTTTGGAGTATTTTCTCTCCAAGATCTATTTTTTTGAGTAATAATAAAGGAGAAACTTTGGAGGATAACTAGAGGAGCAATGCATGTTCTTGTTCTTCTTATGCATATGAGGTAAACTTGTATCGATTTGTTTGATGATTGTACACATTGGATCTTAAGTAAAGTGTTACTTGGGTAGATCTATCAATGCATGTTCTTGTAGATCTATATATCTTGATATGTTAGATAGGATTGAAGTGTCGTCTTGTTAACATATTCAACATATTATCTCTTGTGTACATATCATCTTGCAAGTTTTTTGTAGGTTTGGCTTCAAGGGTTTCATTGGGAACATCTCAAGCAAGAAGGATCTCTTGAGACACATCTATACTCCGTGCTTTTCTCACCCTTTACTCTTCATCTATATTGTTGTTCATTCACATACATTTCAGCTAGCTTAACTTAGTGAGATAGGTCACTTATATCAATTTCTATCTTATTTTTCTTGCGGAAAATCTTTGCCCTAAAAAAGCAAAAGTTTTCCTTCACTTTGCTTGGTTGTGTGTAGCATTTCCAGCAAGGATACCTTGCTGGTTTGCAGGTTTCAGATCTGGTTGAGAAGGGGTTTTGGCTGCCCAAAGACATCCACACAACACTCAAAGACCTCCAAAGGGATTGGTAGCTATTTCTCAACCTCCTTTGTCAATTTCTAGACTTTCTTGTACGTTTTTCTTCTTCTTCTTCTTGTTTGGTGGCTCATAGTTGTAGGAGGAGAAGAGGTACGGTCTCCTCCCATGTGTGAGCCTCGGGGTAGTTTGGATCTAGCTTGATTTTTCATTGTTTGCATTTTTTTGCCCTTTTGAGCTAGGACGTGGGGTTTGTTTGTTGTTTGTTTGGTTTGCTTGTTTACTTTCTTGATTTCTTGCTTGCCTTTCTTTCTCATTTCTATAAATCTTAATCAAGCTAAGCAACTTAATTAATTGCCTACCTAGTTGGGAGAAGAATACCCCAAGAGGTAAGGTTAGGATTTTATTTTGTGGTTAAAGATCTAAGTGCTTAATGATAAGAATATTCTAGATCTAGATCTAACACTTAATAACTATCTAGCTTAAGCCTATTGGGCCTCATAATCAACTTAACTAGGTCTCATGCATGTTAAGTTTGCTTCAAGTCTTTATTTCTATTTCACATGCTTGGATCTATGATCCTTGATACTTAGTTGCTTCATTAAGTAGATGGTGCTTCCATTCTTTCATACTTAATCTATTAAGACCATTTGCCACATGCTTGAAGTAATCTCTTGGATAAGTTGATAAGTAGCCACATCTAACTCTTTTTCTCTTTCACACTAAAGTCTCTTATCTTAATGCTATTTAACATGATATAAGTGTGATTGCATATCTTCTATTGGGTGGCAAGTTGTTCTTGCCTTTGTTGTTCTTTCAAGCTATCTAAATTGTGCAATCTAGTGACACATGCATGTGTGAATGCTCTCAAACTTTTAACTTAATCAACACACCTTTAAGGCTGAAGTGAATTTCGGCCAAGTCACTAAATCAACATTTAAAAGTGTCATGAAACTCTTAAAACACTCTTAAAAGCCTACCTAACTTATATATAAACTTAATAGACCTTTTAGGGTACCCTACCATCTTCACCATCTAAAACGGGCTTGAGGAAAACAACGGAGGGTGTAGGTAGGGGACTGTCTCACGGCGCACAGGATGTGTCCTTTCCGGGAAGTACTCTTGTCTTAGGGCTAACCGTGAAAGCTAGGGTGGGCCTAGTTGCCTTACTATCTTGAGCATCCGGTAGTTATTTGGCAATAGGAGGAGGAGGCTTTGGTGAAAGCTTAATAACATTTGACAACCTTAAGAAAGCTTAATAACTAAACCTTGGGCTAAATCTAATAAACACTGGTGAGTTTAATAATTAAAAGTGGTTCATCTTCATCATTAATGCTTGTGCTTAACTTCATAAATCTTCTTCTTGATGCATTGATGATGATGATCTTGTGCTTTGATGATAATGTTATATGATGCTTTAATCTTTTATTCTGCACAAACACAAGACAATATAAGTGAAGTGGTTAGCTTATTGTTGTATTCTAGCATTTCTAATTGTAAATCTTGTATCTAGCATTATTTTATTTAGTTATTCTTTTGTATCTATTTGTAACGAACAACCCCTTAACTTTAGTTGACCCCTTGCCCAATCCTAGGCACTAGTCTTAGTTTCCCTAGAAAAGGTCTTGCCTAACATACTAATCCTTGCATCTTGCATTGCTGCTTGTGCATCCTAGGTTAGAATCCCCCAACCCTTAACAAATTAAAACTAACTCCTAGAACTTAACTTTGAAACTAATTTAGAAACTAAGGTCTACCCCCTTTGGCTTCCTTAGGAGTAAGCCTAAACGGAAGAGGTTCCGGTCAAAGTGACAACGTGGGCTGTGAACCTAGGCATTGTGCCTCCAAGGACACACTAAGTCAGCCAGACTTAGCTCACGTTTGCAAGTGTGTATAAGGACGGCAACAAGGCTCACTAGTCTGTTGCTCATCAGTTGCTAAATAGGAAGGGGAGATCAGTTGCTCTAGTAACCCCTCCTTATTTCCTTCATCATCGGTCCAAGAATCTTCTTCATCACTGTCATATACAGGTTCACTGCTTTCACAGTGCAACCGATAATTTTCCTGCTGAATAGAACTCTCCGGAGGAAGAGAAATAATTTGTTGCTCATCAACTTCAAGATCACATTCATCATAGTTATCAAACAAAGGAGAACTATTGTATGTTTCCATGCATGTTGGGAAAGAAATATGCTTTCCTTCATCGTCCGGATACTCATCATAGATAGGATGATTATATAAAATTTCTGAACTTTGACTTTCAAAAACTTCCATTTCTTGATGATCTAGTAATGATGACAAAATAGTAGCAGCTTGGTGAAAATCAACATTTAGAACAGTGGTTTGATCATGGCAATGATTACTATGAACATTTGATACAATGACAAATGCACATTGAGTATCGTTGCCATTGTCAATATCATTACCAAGATCATCCTCTTCGAAAGCTAGTTGTGAATGGTCTTCAATAAACCATTGGCCTTCGCAAAGATCTAGATCAACAATTTCGTCATCGTTTTGTTCAATCAAATTATCTTCAGTATTATCAATGCTACCAAAATCATCCTGAAAATCATTTTTTGGGGAAGAGGAACTGAAAGTAGAATCATGTATGCATGAATTTGAATCTAGTTCTTCATTAGAAAATGCATTTTCATCTTTATTTCTACAATGAATCTGGACTTGATCTACTTGAAAGATTGGAGGTTCTGCAAGGATTTCTTCATTTGCAATGATGTTGTCTCCATTCTTACTGCTGCAAAAAACCTCTTCTTGATTTACTTCAAAGTCTTCTTCATATAAATTTTCCTGATCTGTTTAAAGGAGATCTTGTTTTCCTGTAAATTCTTCTTCGTTTACTTGACCACAATTGTTATCATGTTCTGATTTTTCATCAGCAAACTGATTTTCTTTACAATCTTGTTCGACGAAATCTAAATTGCAACAGTCTTCAAAAAGGAACTCTGATGAGTACATTCTTTTGCAATATTTATGAAAAGTTGCATGGAATTCTTTTAATGATGAAATGCTAGAAGGGAGTAGAGATTTGTACCAAAGTCGAGTATCTCCTCCCAGACTAAACATGAACAGTTTCATCAAAACATCTTCTTGATGAATATCCAGTTGATGCATGAGCCTATGAAATTCAAACAAATGTTGAGCAGGATTATCATCTTTATCCTCTCTAAAGCTAGGAAGATGATCTTCCCAAACTTTGAGGTCTGGAATAGTATTTGGAAAACCAGAAATATTTGTAAAGTCCAAAGGAGCAAACCTCGCAGCAATCCAAGCAACGAAAGAAATCGACATCTTGGCAACAATGGAGTCGCCAGTGAATCATGTGGACTCTCTGAACCAGGGAGTCACCAAGTGAAAGATAAAAATTAGCCTTACTTATGTATTCAATCTGTGTTCATATCAAATATAGAAACTTACCATGTCATTTTCCCAAGGAAAAATAACTTCGTTTCTCCGTCCCCGGCAACAGTGCCAAAAAGATGTTGTTCCTGAGATTAAACTTAAGGCTCAAAGAATAATGTCAAGCATCAGGAATATAAAGGAAAGTTTTGAAAGGTGCTTTTTCTTCCATTAGTTATATAAGAATTAATCCTCAAATGAAATTAATGACAAAACAGGACAGAGGCCGTATTTTGTTGTCTGAGTCGATTCATAAAATCAAATGATGTGGGGAAAAATTTACAAAACTGTTAAACAAAATGAGGCATCAATGCAAGATGAATCTTACCTTATTCACAGTAGAAGAAAATAAAGAATGCACCCTTGAAAGGATATAAGATACAGTAATCCAAGTAGCTCACAGGTCTTGTATTTACTTATAGCAAATACAGAGGAAAAATTGCTTGCTTATCAAACAACCGATAAAATGTGACTACAGTAGTAGTAGTACTAAATTGCAACCACTCACTTATCAAGGAATGACATAAAGAAAGCTAGAGATATGAGATACAGGAGAAACACATAACTCAAACTGCACAAAAGTTGGAATCTCTGTCTTTACTTGTATTAATTCTCACAAAATGAGAGTTTTCTCTATTACATTCGGCAAGAAGCAGCCCTGGTATAAGTCTTCAATCTCTGTATTTATACAAAATGGTCTCAACACGGTTGGACTTCTCATAGCTTAAAAATAGTGAATATTACGATATAAAAAACTGAAATGTTCGATTAGCATCTCCTATGTCTCTTCGTATGCATGTAGAGACGTTTCTTCTCCATATCCTCCAACTTGGAAACAGTTGGCATCTAATTATGACCCGTGTGAATAGTATGTTCAGACTGTCTCATTTATTTCCAGATGTGTTGGCATTCCCGTGTTCAACACACTAGATGCATCTGCTTACTAACTACACTACTAACCCGGAAGGTTCCGCTGTTTCATTTGTTTCATAGCTCTTGGTGAAGTATCCGAGAGGACGTCCGATTTCGGGTTCACATTCTCACCAGCTGCTTTAACCATTTTTCGTGGTGCCATGATATTACAAGTTCAGAATTGTATTACTTGTTACAGGGAAATGTGTAAATTTCTTAGCTTGTTAAAACCTGTTGTTCTGCGAGATCGCAAATAGAATTCAAAACATTTTCTTTAGTGAAAAGATCTAGGCAGTGATATGCGCTCTTATTTGAAAACGTTGCAGTAGAGCCGTTATTAATGCCATTATTTAGTGGTTCGCGATCGGGAGGTTAGATGTGCAAGATTTGAAATTCCCCGAACTACGATTTAGCGAAGAATTAATTGTGAGATAATCGTGTTTAATCTGTTAATTAATCGTGTTTAACCCGTTAATTAATCGTATTTAACTTTAAGTATTTCGGGGTTTCGGACTTCGGGATATTAGATAACATCTCGAGATAGGATTCCCGAAACTTGAAGTCGCGAAGTGATTAATTAACTTTTAATCGTGTTTAACCCATTAATTAATCGTATCTAACTTTAAGTATTTCGGGGTTTCGGACTTCGGGATATTAGATAACATCTCGAGATAGGATTCCCGAAGCTCGAAGTCGCGAAGTGATTAATTAACTTTTAATCTGCATTAACCTGATTAATTGGGGTTTAGCTTTTTGGCATTTACTGCTTCGTGTATCGGCAAACTAACTTGTTAAAAAATTCGACAGGCCGTTACCCATAGTGACATGTTCTTATTTAGGTACACGTGTATGGTGACTAAGATCTTTCGAACACCTTTCGGGTATCGGGACTTGGAGGGCATTGAATGGCTAACGGGTGTGTGGAGGTGACGTGTAGATAAAATAGTGGAGTGTGGTTGCGGAGCGCGGAGGTGGTATGGATGAGCGGTAAGGCAGTTTACTCGGAGGGAACAGGGGATAGGCGGTAAGCGGTAAGGAGCAAGGGGGGTCCGAGTTAACAGAAAAGTGACACGTTAGGAAAGGCCCGCGCTTGGAAAACCACCAACTCGGACCCTCCCCCCACCGTTAAAGGCAGAAAGGTTGGGGGGGTACGAGTTTCTCTGTCGACTGTAGATCAGAGGGGGAGATTAATCAACGGTGGACCTTTCTGTGCATCTTAAAGCTTAAACGAAATGGATTTAACGCTTGAAAACTGACTTCTGAGTTATTATAAAAAACAAATAGAGTAAAGCTATGGGCTCAGAAGTTGAAATATGTTCCAACATAGGCTCCATCTGGAGGTCGTGTCTCCCTGCGAGGCGTGGAAGAATAGTAGACCAAGTGCCTTTATTGGGTAAATGGAGTCATTATTGCATTTCTGTGGAACGCATTCAGAAAAGGATCATACTGAGAAAAAGAGTTTCAACTGAAACTTAAAAAGAACTTTAAAACACATCCAATCATGACCTTCAGTTAGGCTATTTGAAATTTCTCTTTCTTAAAACCGGATTCGGATTTGCTTAAGATAATCAAAGTAACTTTAGCCGAAATATCAAGCTTTGATCGATTTCGTTCGCGTCAACGTTAAGTATATGTGTCATATTTTATTGGGATCCCCCATTTCATAATGTAAATCTAATTGAAAAAGAATTAGATGTCAGAGTATATCATGCAGTTACGTATGATGGCCACACAGATATCATAGACATTGCTTCACTGCCAGAGAGCCTGTTCAGTACCCCGGTGAAGTTATCTACTTCTCCCATTGAAATTCCTTTCACCACTTTGGTTAGGAATTTTGCATTTAAATGCTGAGATGAGGGCAATCATTTAGTGAATTTCCTTTCATCATCTCTTTTTTGGACAAAATGGGGGCAATCGATTTTTCGAATTTCTTTTCACCATTTGTCTTGGACTAGATGGGGGCAATCATTTTATGAATTTCCTTTCACCATCTGTCTTATATTTTAATACATGAAGTGGGGGCTATCAATCTGTATGTAACATACAAGGGATGATATCTACTTAAAATATTAAAAGAAAGGTCTGTCATAATTTTTTAAGTATACTCTGAGACTAATTTTCTTCCAATCTTCAATACACCTTCATCTATAGAAGAGATTTTATAGGGGATTTCGAACTTCAGGGATCAACCTTGAGAGAACTAGTCAGTTTAAACCAGATAAGACAGCTAAAGTTATTAAGATTAGCCTAAACATACTTTCTTTCGATTAAAATGAAAGGGAAAATATATCTTCGCCTAATATTATTTTGAAGATATGTTTCTGAGTTTTCAGAGTCAAGGTGAAGTTCTTTTCTCTGTATCCATGAAGACTAAAGAAAATAAGAAAGGAGAAAGAAAATCTGAAGTGGATAAGAACTTGGGGATAGGTAAAAAATGACCCAATCACAGTTCTGAAGGATCTAAATCAGCAAAAATCCTAATCCTACACAAGTTGGTGTAATTAGTTCAGACTTCTTTCAAGCCTATTTATTATTATTATTATTATTATTATTATTATTATTATTTATTTTTATTTTTTGGATGACTTATTTATTTACATTGGCCCTACATTAATCAGGTGAAATTCCATTGATCAAGTAACATGAAATTTCCAATGGAGCCATGCAAATAGTGAGTTGTTTAACATACCTTGCTTGTTGGTAAATGAAGGAATGAAAAGATAATAATTTTTTTGCAGCAAAGAATGAATAGGTAGCTCACGCTTACTGCTGAAATTTGGTTGCACACAAAATGTTGCAACATTTTGGACCCCTTGAAGAAAATACGCTAACCAAACAACTACTGGATCACGAAAAGATAAAGATATAAAATTCTCAAAGTCAACTGATACCTTTTCCTGTTGGCCAAGTTGTATGGAATACCTATTTTCTCTGTAGCTGATCTTTTCTTTTTCTGGCTCGAGAAAGCCATATTGAGGCTCACTAGTTTGTTGCTCATCAGTTGCTAAATAGGAAGGGGAGATCAGTTGCTCCAGTAACCCCTCCTTATTTCCTTCATCACCGGTCCAAGAATCTTCTTCATCACTGTCATATACAGGTTGACTGCTTTCACAGTGCAACCAATAATTTTCCTGCTGAACAGAACTCTCCGGAGGAAGAGAAATAATTTGTTGCTCATCAACTTCAAGATCACATTCATCATAGTTATCAAACAAAGGAGAACTATTGTATGTTTCCATGCATGTTGGGAAAGAAATTTGCTTTCCTTCATCGTCTGGATACTCATCGTAGATAGGATGATTATATAAAATTTATGAACTTTGACTTTCAAAAACTTCTATTTCTTGATGATCTAGTAATGATGATAGAATAGTAGCAGCTTGGTCAAAATCAACATTTAGAACAGTGGTTTGATCATGGCAGTAATTACTATGAACATTTGATACAGTGACAAATGCACAGTGAGTATCGTTGCCATTGTCAGTATCATTACCAGGATCATCCTCTTCGAAAGCTAGTTGCGAATGGTCTTCAATAAACCATTGGCCTTCGCAAAGCTCTAGATCAGCAATTTCGTCATCGTTTTGTTCAATCAAATTATCTTCAGTATTATCAATGCTACTAAAATCATCCTGAAAATCATTTTCTGGGGAAGAGGAACTGAAGGTAGAATCATGTATGCATGAATTTGAATCTGTTAGAATATAGAAGATGGTATGCTCGTTTTACCATTGACGATACCCTCGTCACCCAACCATAGGCCGAAGCCACCCTCCGAGCACCTTAACCTTGACTGAGAATTCCTCCGGAAGAAAACCCTAGGCTAGATAGCCAAACAAAGGGTAGCGCACCTTTCCCCAAGGATAGCGCATCACAAAAAGCTGATCAGATAGTCCAAACCCTAGCCAAGAGATAATCAAGCCAATATTGAAAAACTGCTAGCTGCACGAGCTGCACCAACAGCTCTCCTCCACACGTGCGCACCAAACTGGAACTGTAGTGTGCACCAAACTGGGAACTGCAATTCTGAGATGTTGTCAAATGAGAACTAGAGCCCTGTATTTATACTGGTTCTGCAAGATTTGTTGGGGCCGACTTCTCCTTCTGGATATGTGTCTGTTTAGTATATTAATATTATTTCTGGCCGACTTCTTCTCTTGGAGGCTAATAACCTAATATAAATTATCTTCTTGAGCCAACAAGACTTCTAGGGCTATTAGCCAACTCATTAGGGTTTTCTCTTGCTTTCTGGAGTCTTCTATTCTCGTCAGGTTCACACGTGGAGGTAAATACCTCCCGCAGCTACCATAATATTAACACTCCCTCCTAGCTAGGGAAGTATTACAGGTAATGGACTTGAGCACAAAACATACCATTTACCCAGTAGCATCAACATAGTCATCTAGACTATTTCATGACTAGATCATGAGCATCACCATCACGATTAGCTGCATCATCTCTCGAAACCATACTTCATCTGAGTAATTAGACATGATGCTGGATAAGTCACTCTCACCATAGAATGATACAAGAGCCACTCTTATAATCTAGAGGAGTAAATGCTCTGAACCAATTTCCGTCTGGAAAATCTCTGTTCATCATTCG
>ML800561.1:17192-41169 GCA_009831015.1 Picea engelmannii
CCTACACTAATCAAAGTGCACCCTGGAGAGAATGTATAAACCCTAAGGAATGACTGTCCGGACCATTTCCTCTGTTAACCACAAGAGGAAAAGACTGTCTTGCATCAACCTCCAAAACGGACCATTCCTCATGTTAACCACAATGAGAAATCGTTGTCCAGCGAGACGGGCCAGTCTTCTTGAGTAACCCTCAAGAAGAGAGACTGCCCTAGACCACTCCCCATGTTAACCACAATGGGAAGTCGTTGTCTATGATAAATCAGCAATCAGACTACTTCCTATGTTAACCACAATAGGAAGTGACTGTCCATCAAAAGTCTCAATCCACTTTCCGAACAGGAAAGCATCTGTCCAAGATGGACTAGTTTTCAATTTTAAAGATGAATGTCCTCAATAATGTTTTTAGTGCTCCCTCCTAACTTGGAGAGTCATTTCTTCCTTTTTCAATAAGAAAGAAGTTGTTTCCACAAGCTCTAGCTTGAGTGCGCAAACTCTTTCATCTTGGCTAGAAGTTTTACCAAAATGTCTGCTTATCTGCTCATCTGTGGAGATGTGTATTGGAGAATCATTTTCTCCTTTCTGGACTTCATCATGGATAATGTAATGCTTGATTTCAAATGTACTTTAGTCTTGGAACATTGTGAAGGCTTCATGTAGATCTGAACAATAGAGTATATCATAGTTGGAAAACTGGAACATATCTATGTGGCACTTCTTCTGTTATCATGAGATCTGATCTACTGAGTAGTCATCTTGATGTTATAGGAAATCTTCACCACGCTTCTGCTGTGTACTGGAGGTTCTCCACCAAGTTATTTTCTTCTTATCTGCATACAGGAGTCTCTTTCTGGTATGCCTCAAAGTCTTGAGATTGCTCTTCATACGCTCTTTATTCAATTTCTCTGGAGAACATTCTTTGTATTCATTTGATGTAGAACTCCAACTCATGGATGTTGAGGATGATATAATGACTTATGTAGAGATAAGTCTGGTTTGCTGGAACAAGTAATCATCATAGTCTTCTCCCTCCATCTGGGAGAACCTCTAGTTCTAGGTCTCGCAAAGCTTTAGCTCATAAGTCTTCCATACACTGTTCTTCATCACGATTTTCAGTTCTTCTGCTTGATTGCTTTTATTGAGTTTATATCAGGCTGATAATCTTATGATACAATGACTGGTTGTTCTGGCTTCTCTTTCTTTCTTGGAATCTTCATGTTCTTCCTCGTGTTTAGCTCTTGGGACCATGGAGTAGGTTCCATTCCCTAAAGATTCCATTTCTTTCTTTCATCATAGAATCACGGATCTGGATGGACAACCAGGAATACTTTAAGGCTTCTCTTTGAAGAAGTTTTCTTCTACGGTTGAACTGAACACATGCTGTCTTTCATGGCTGTTACCATGGATATATATTTCATCATCTTCAGTGGATCATGGGATTAGCTCCCTCCTAATCCTTGCTTCATGTATAAGTGTATATAATCTGCTCCCTCCATCTAACAAAGTCCATGATTCTATCTGCATCCTTATTGTCTTCTGCAATATATAATAGAGTCCACGCTTCCATCTGCATCCTTGTTGTTTTCCAAAACGTCATTAGTCCTTTTCCAATCTCCTCGTGATTGCCGACTTCTTTCTGTCTTTGCTTCTACTGAGTCTCTTCATGATTGATTCGGCTTCATAGCTTCCACATGATTTGTATCTCATCTTTTCATGTGTATTATCTAATGATCTCCATTTCCATCTTGTTTGTTCTTCCATAGGTATAGTTCTTCTTGGAACATATTATAAATATGCAAGATATGGACAAAGACGATGCAAACAAGATATGTACAGGAAATAAGAAGAGTGTTGTTACCTTTTAGAAGAAGAAGTCTCTTCCATCCTGCTTAGTCTTCTTTGTAGGTTCCTTTTCTTCGGCAATAGATGCTTCGTGTTTCTCCTTCCTTTTCTTTAGCTCGGGACACTGATTCTTGTAGTGACCGTACTTTTGACAATTGAAGCATTGTACTTTTGAAATGTCTTTCTCTTGGTTTGGCTTCCTCCTTGAACCAAACTTCCTTTTGTTCCTAAAGTTCTTGAATCTTGTTGTGAAGGTTTGATCATCGTACTTCTTTTGGGGTTTCTCTTTTGCATTGATCCTTGATTCTTCTTGAGCACAGCAAGTCCAAAGTTCTTCAAATGTCGGCTACTCCTTCCTTGTGTTCATGCTTGCGGCAAATGCATCCCATGTCTTGGGAAGACCATTGAGTACTATGTTTACCAATTCCTTCTCTGAAGTGATCTCTTCAATAGCTTGTAGTTGATCTCTTAACTGGGAGATTCTTACAAAGTATGATGTTATGCTGTCATCATCATTCATCTTCATGTCACGGAGCTCATTCTTCAGACTCATAACTTGTCGAATGTTTTTGACTGAGAAGAGATTTGTTAGGTCATCGTACATCTTCTTCGATGAGTCAAGATGGGAGATGTAGGGTATCAACAGGTCTTTTATGGAATCCACTATGATACTCATGGCATTGATGTCAACATCTTTGAACTTCTCCACAGCTACGACGTTCTGCGGTTCCTTCTCTTCTCCTTCTTCAAACTCTGGCTTCACGATATCCAGTACTTTATCTTGGCAAGGATGAGGTCAATCCTTGTCTTCCATGCTCTGAAGTTAGAGGCTCCATCTAACTTGGTCTCAGACTTCATAGAGTTCGTCATGGCTTGCTTGACTTGGTCAAACCCTAGATTTGACCAAAAATTCAAACTTCACGTCTTGGCTTTCTGAGAGTACCAGGAGATGCGCTGGGCTAGGGCGCACTAATCTATCTGGAGATTAGGTCAATCCATTCACTTAAGGTGCCTCAACAAGAGGTTTAGGGTTTCTGCAACTGCACCTGCTAGTAACCCTAGCTGCAGTGTCTTGGAAGTTGCTTCTGCTAGTAACCCTGGCGGCAGTTCCTCAGCGAGCTCAATATCCTAGAGGCTATGTTTCCTTCCAGCGTTTAGACTGAATGAAGGAGGTGTGGGCCCATAACCTGTTAGAATATAGAAGATGGTGTGCTCATTTTACCATTGACAATACCCTCGTCACCCAACCATAGGCCGAAGCCACCCTCCGAGCACCTTAACCTTGACTGAGAATTCCTCCAAAAGCAAACCCTAGGCTAGATAGCCAAACAAAGGGTAGCGCACCTTTCCCCAAGGATAGCACATCACAAAAAGCTAATCAGATAGTCCAAACCCTAGCCAAGAGATAGTCAAGCCAATATTGAAAAAGTGCTAGCTGCACCAGCAACTCTCCTCCACACGTGCGCACCAAACTGGAACTACAGTGCGCACCAAACTAGGAACTACAATTCTGAGATGTTGTCAAATGAGAACTAGTGCCCTGTATTTATACTGGTTCTGCCAGATTTGCTGGGGCCGACTTCTCCTTCTGGATATGTGTCTGTTCAGTATATTAATATTATTTCTAGCCGACTTCTTCTCTTGGAGGCTAATAACCTAATATAAATTATCTTCTTGAGCCGACAAGACTTCTAGGGTTATTAGCCAACTCATTAGGGTTTTCTCTTGCTTTCCGGAGTCTTCTATTCTCGTCAGGTTCACACGTGGAAGTAAATACCTCCCGCAGCGACCATAATATTAGCAGAATCTAGTTCTTCATTAGAAAATGCATTTTCATCTTTATTTCTACAATGAATCTGGACTTGATCTACTTGAAAGATTGGAGGTTTTGCAAGGATTTCTTCATTTGCAATGATGTCGTCTTCATTCTTACTGCTACGAAAAACCTCTTCTTAATTTACTTCAAAGTCTTCTTCATATAAATTTTCCCGATCTGTTTGAAGGAGATCTTGTTTTCCTGTAAATTCTTCTTCGTATACTTGACCACAATTGTCATCATGTTCTAATTTTTCATCAGCAAATTGATTTTCTTTACAATCTTGTTCGACGAAATCTAAATTGCAACAGTCTTCAAAAAGGAACTCTGATGAGTACATTCTTTTGCAATATTTATGAAAAGTTGCATGGAATTCTTTTAATGATGAAATGTTGGAAGGGAGTAGAGATTTGTACCAAAGTCGAGTATCTCCTCCCAGACTAAACATGAACAGTTTCATCAAAACATCTTCTTGATGAATATCTAGTTGATGCATGAACCTATGAAATTCAAACAATGCTGAGAAGGATTATCATCTTTATCCTCTCTAAAGCTAGGAAGATGATCTTCCCAAACTTTGAGGTCTGGAACAGTATTTGGAAAACCAGAAATATTTGTAAAGTCCAAAGGAGCAAACCTCGCAGCAATCTGAGCAACGAAAGAAATTGACATCTTGGAAACAGTGGAGTCGCCAGTGAATCATGTGGAGTCTTTGAACCAGGGAATCGCCAAGTGAAAGATAAAAATTAGCCTTACTTATGTATTCAATCTTTGTTCACTATCAAAGATAGAAACTCACCATGTCGTTTTCCCAGGGAAAAATAACTTCGTTTCTCCGTCCCCGGCAATGGCGCCAAAAAGATGTTGTTCCTGAGATTAAACTTAAGGCTCAAAGAATAATGTCAGGCATCAGGAATATAAAGGAAAGTTTTGAAAGGTGAGTTTTCTTCCATTAGTTATATAAGAATTAATCCTCAAATGAAATTAATGACAGAACAGGACAGAGGCCGTATTTTGTTGTCTGAGTCGATTCATAAAATCAAATGATGTGGAGAAAAATTTACAAATCTGTTAAACAAAATGAGGCATCAATGCAAGATGAATCTTACGTTGTTCACAGTAGAAGAAAATAAAGAATGCACCCTTGAAAGGATATACGATACAGTAACCCAAGTAGCTCACAGGTCTTGTATTTACTTATAGCAAATACAGAGGAAAAATTGTTTGCTTATCAAACAACCGATAAAATGTGACTACAGTAGTAGTAGTACTAAATTGCAACCACTCACTTATCAAGGAAT
This sequence comes from Picea engelmannii, assembly GCA_009831015.1. Lineage (NCBI taxonomy): Eukaryota > Viridiplantae > Streptophyta > Pinopsida > Pinales > Pinaceae > Picea > Picea engelmannii. Next base: position 22,149 of record ML800561.1, read on the forward strand.
GACATAAAGAAAGCTAGAGATATGAGATACGGGAGAAACACATAACTCAAACTGCACAAAATTTGGAATCTCTGTCTGCAGTTGTATTAATTCTCACAAAAGGAGAGTTTTCTCTATTACATTCGGCAAGAAGCAGCCCTGGTATAAGTCTTCGATCTCTGTATTTATACAAAATGGTCTCAACTTAACGATTGTACTTCTCGTAGCTTAAAAATAGTGAATATTACGATATAAAAAACTGAAAGGTTTGATTAGCATCTCCTCTGTCTCTTCGTATGCATGTAGAGATGTTTCTTCTCCATATCCTCCAGCTTGGAAACAGCTGGCATCTGATTATGGCCCGTGTGAATAGTATATTCGGACTATCTCATTTATTTCTAGATGTGTTGGCATTCCCGTGTTCGACACACTGGATGCATCTGCTTACTAACTACACTACTAACCCGGGAAGGTTTTGCTGTTTCATTTGTTTCATAGCTCTTGGTGAAGTATCCGAGAGGACGTCTGATTTAGGGTTCACGTTCTCACCAGCTGCTTTAACCATTTTTCACGGCGCCATGATATTACAAGCTCAGAACTGTATTACCTGTTACAGGTGTTGTCGTCCTTATACACATTTGCAAACGTGAGCTAAGTCGTGCTCACTTAGTGTGTCCTCGGAGGCACAATGCCTAGGTTCAAAGTCCACGCTGTCACTTTGACTTGAACCTCTTTCGTCTAGGCTAACTCCTAGGGAAGCCAAGGGGGGTAGACCCTAGTTACTAGATGAGATTAACGTTTAAGTTCTAGGAGTTGGTTTTAATTGGTTAAATGGTCTGGGGGAATCTAGCCTATGATGTTAAGCAGCAAATGCAAGATGCAACAATCAAGGATGGACAGTCAAACCTTTTCCTAGGACAACTAAAACTAGTGCCTAAGATTGGGCAAGGGGTCAACTAAGTTAAAGGGAGATTCGTTACAAGATAGTTACAAGATTACAAAATATTACAACAAGATAGATACAACTAGATAGAAAGATACAGAAAGAATATCTAAGATACAACAAGATAGACTAAACTGGATACAATAGATCCAAGATATACAATATACTAACAAATAACTCGCGTGTGCAGGATATAAAGATATTCAAGACAAGATGACCATCAACACACCAAGCCAAACATGCTCGCAATAGCTCTTACTCTATTGGACTGCTTATCAACAGCATACAAGACACAAATCATTCAAGACCGAGTCAAGAGAGTGCCTCCAAGTGGATGCGCAGCTTCTTAAAGGATCACACCATGAATTATAAAGAACAATGATAAAGATGTAAAGCTTGAAAAGTAAAGTGCTCCAGATGATAGATGTAACCACTTAGATAACTAATCCACAACGCATAAAATGACTTGCATGTAAAAGTAGATAATGAGATCAGTGTGCTTGCAAGTGTAAGATTGAATTACCAATGTTGTAGACCAAGGATTAAATTATGTGGTTAAGTGAGATTTATTTTAATCCTATCTAAGTGTCAATCCAAAACTTTCCTCCCCCAATTACCAAGTGACTATTGGGTGCTCAAAAAGTTAGGCAACGAGGCCCACCCTAGCTCCACAGGTCAGTCCTAAGATCGGAGTACTCCCAGAAAGGACGTCGCGTGCCGTAAGACCGTCCTCGACCTAGCACCTTCCGTTGCCTTCCTTCGACCCCATTTTAAATGGCGAAGATGGTTGGTAATGGTGTCCTATTAAGCCTAATAAATTAATTATTAAACCTATGAGCTAAGTGTTGAAGTGTGTTTGAGTGCTTAAAGCTTGCTCAAAAATGATGCCAAATGTGAAAATGAAAAGTTGTGAAGGCTGAAGCCCTTAAACAATGAGATTGCAAGTTAATTTTAATTTCCGGAAGAGGGCCTAGGGGACCCAAAACCGAAATTAGGAGTTAAGTTCTTAGATTATGAGATTGCGCATGTAAAGTGTAAGAACCGAATGTAACTTGCGAAATTGAAAGCGATTAATTAAACCTTTAAGATATCAGTGTTTTCATGCATGTATATAAGATAAATACTTGAGAAACAAATGCTTGCATGCAAAGTAAATGACGAAAGCAAAAGATCCACTATGCCTCCATGGGCTGTAATCTAGCATTTAGGTGTGAGGTCTACTCTAGATAGTTTTAATCATTAAGCATGCATGTAGATATCACAACTAACTAGCTAAACTATGAAGTACAGACGAAAGGAAACTAAACTACAAACTAGAAAGCAAAAACTGAAGAGAAAGAATGCAAGCCACTTGGGTACACTCCTTTGGGCTTGCTTACATTGATTCAGATAGAAAAGAAGAAAGGGATAGAATTACCACTTTGAAAGGAGACCCTGGAAAGTGTGTTGTGGATGAAATCAGGCAGCATGCACCCTTAACCTGGCAAGGACCTGTAAAAATCAGCAAGCTATTGCTTGTTGATTTTGTTGCAACACACTTAAACAAAGTTACGAAATTCCTGTTTTTCAACATAAATTCCTCACATATGAAAACCAGAAAATTAAATTGATTTTATTGACCTATCTACGATTGTTAGCAACCAAATCTGAAATGAATGAATGACAGAAAAAGAAATGGAAATAGAGAAGCTTCTGAAGTTTTTATGAGCAGTGAGGGTAGATTTGTGCTTGAATCTATCCCAAAGATGCTCTTGAGGTAATCCTACAAACCTTGAGCCAAATGTGAGATAAAACAATAGATAATATCTTGCATGCACAAATAATACAACACAGTTTATATTATTAGCATATACAAAACATATAGATAAGCAACAATACTATTGCATCACCTAGCCTAGTAAACTAATTTACTTAAGCAACTATTGATCAATTCACAAAAGATTCAAAGAATGATTTCACCTCACAATAGATAAGAACACCAAGAATAAGTCCCGCATTCCACGATTCCTCCAAAGCTCTTTTTATTTCCAAAGGGAAGAGGTTGTAGCAACAAAGTTGTTCCAAGCTCTTCAAGAACAAAACCAGTGAAGCAATGTGAACAATAATGAGAGAGAGAGTGTGTGTGATGGTGAGAAAATAGTAGCATAACAATACTCTGAGAAAAGGTGAGGAATGAATGAGGGAGAGTTCTCTTATATAGCAATGAGAGTAAGAGAGACCCTTCATGGATCTTTGACAAATGTCAAACATCCAAGCCAAGAGACAACTCATGGAGAGGTGGCATGAGCTTTTAGGGTTGAGAGGAGAATGGAAAGTGAGGTGAGTTGTGAGGTGAAGTGGCATGAGAGGGGAGGCACATTTGCCAAGAGGAAGGCCCACGCTTTCTTTGAAAGCAAACTTCCATTGTTTAGTGGATATTTCCACTTTTCTCCAAGTGAAGGGCATAACTTGCCAAGAGGAGCGTGAGCTTCAAAGGGAAAGTGTGAGCTTTAGTGAGGGCATGTGGGAGGAGTGTGAGTGACACACTCTTGGATGACTTGGAGAGGCAAGGAAAGGCACACCTCATGAGGAGGGGCCCATAACCCATATTTAAATGAGTTACTAAGTACTCACGTGGGAAAGGGGTGTGTTCCCCGAGTGGGGCGCACTTTTAAATGGTGAATTAAATGAAAGTGAGGGATAATATGTTCCTTAACCCCATCCAAAATAATACGCCTTGCCTTAGCATCATTTTTCTTGTGAGCTTCAGCCTGTTGTGCATCAATTGGAACTGCAATTGTTTGAAGTGCAAATTCCTTGAGCCCATACTCCTCCAATGACAACAATATATGCTCCTTCCAGATGCCAAAGTTGTATGCACCATCTAACCTATCTTCAAATCTGATACCTGAGATTGACATCTCTGAAACCCTTCTACCACAACCTCATGGATCTGAAGATTATTGTTGGCTGAAAATTCCTGTGAAAATCCTTGGCTTCCTTCTCAGAGGCAAAGCTCTGATACCATGTTAAATTTCTTTAAGCTCAGCAAACTAATTTCTGAATACAAAAGATTTTTATGCCCAAAACAAGAACAACAACAACAAATTATCAATTTTGATCTATAAAACAGAAATATAACTGAGCAATTTAACCTTGCAATGCACAACGGAAAATATAGAAACCAATCACACAATTTTCAGACAGCAGAATACCCTGGAAACCCCAACTCCGAGGAAAACCAGCAAACGAGAGTTTTATTATCAGCTTCAGCAAAACCAGAAAATGTATACAACAAAGCCAAACCTTGCAATACCATCCACGGAGAATTTTGCTTTGGATCTAAAAAGATCTGAGCCTATGGCTTCGAGTTTCAGCCTCCTTCCTCACGGCTTTTGTTGTCTACACACAGTACGGTTGTAGGTGCGGCTGTAGGAGCTCACAACTCCCACGATCTGGCTCTGTCTGAGAGGAGAGGCTACATACTAGCCCTTTCTCCCTCTCGACTACAACAACAACCTCAACTCGGCCCCTGCAACACCCTTACTTGGCGTCAACACCTGTCACGGCCCACACAGCCTGGGTACACCAAAAACTCGGCCCTTTCTCACTCACTGCCACACGGATCTGTTAGGAAATGAAGGCCAGCAACCTTCCAATCTCCATCTCAGCTCCTCAAACCTTCCAAGAACAAATCCTCACTTGGACACTTTCGATCTGCAGCTGAAAACCCTCGGTGTCAACTTCACAAGTGTATCTCTCCTCAAACCACCCCTTCTCATTTTAAATCTCCAACTAGTTGATTCAACAGTGGAGATTAGATCCCCATCATGTCAAATCAATGGCTACGATCTAATCTGAAACTCACTTTGACTTCTAGATAAGATCAAAGAAGCTTCTAACAAAAGGTTAACTAATACTGATTAATAATTGACATTCCCTAAGTTTCCACTTAGGAAATATTTAAATGATCATTAATCAAATTAATTAATCTCATTTTCCTAAGTTAGACTTAGGAAAAATTCAAATGACTTGGAGAAACATTAAACCTTGTGTCTTTGGCTTGCATGACCCATTGCCTAAGCCAAGACACCTATCCGAGCTACAATATTTCAACACTATGTCTCCTATCGATTACCGAGTTGAGCTAAGTCTCGATGCTTGGAGCAGATTTTGCGATCTTACCTATGGTCAAAGTATGATGGAGAGAGGGGCCTTTCAATGGTCCCATGGGACGTGTCGATGTATCATGCCCAAGGATGAGGGGGGGCTAGGATTGATTGATGTGGCTACCCAAGGGAGCATCCTTGCTACCAAATGGGTTGTGCACCACTTGGAGGTGGTCGCTCTTGTTGATGAATGCAGCTATGGGAGACATCCTCCAACTTACAAACCTGTGAGATGTGGAACATAGCAGCTATGTGAGTCTTTCTCTCAGCTTACAAACCTGAGAGAAAGCCCCTAAGAAGGGTACGTGGTTCCTGCCTGAGACAAAGCTAGGAACGTAGAGATGACCTCCTCCATTCAGAGAGTGAGAAGAACTCCAGATGATTATCCGGTGGAAAAGCGATCTGTTGAGTTAGGACGTGCTTGTGGCTGAGCACAAGGTGAACGTGTGAAATCCCAAAAGTGTTGGGCACATCGTCATGTGAACAGAAATGAAGATGATGTGATAGCCTCCTCTGAGCAGCAGAGTTGACGAGAAGACTCCAGATGATTCTCCTGTCGGTGGCAGTGGGAAAGTAGATTTGTAGAGTGGACGTGCATGTGGACGAGCACAGGTGAACGTGTGAAGACCTGGTTCTTCTGTGTAATGCAGTGAATCAAAGCTATGACATCCCCATGGATGTGCCCCTAGTGGATGAGCACTAGTGGGTGTATCAGATCCTTTGCTATATGTTGTTCAAGAGTCAAACCTACCTGTAACCCTAATTGTTATGTAAAGGGTACAAGTCGGCCCCACCTTAATGAGATTAATAATAAATGTAAAAGATAATTAATATGGTTAATATTAATTATAATAATAATAATAATAAATATAAAGTGACTTAGAGAGGTCAGCCCTGTTGAGCTAATATACGCCTTTGTTGAATGGACAAGTCTAATATAAGTAAGGGATGATTCCCCATTGTGGAATCATATCTTCCTTGTGAGTTTGGAAATTTCACCAAACACTTCTACTTGGAAAAGGTGCACACCTCTCTTGGGCGCTAGTCTTCTAGGGCTTAAGCACCCTCTTGTGTGCTAAGTCATTCTTGGTGGTGAAATGTCTTTCTCTTGAAGAATATAGCAAAGGATTTGGCTGGGTTTTCTTCCCTTATTGAGAAGGGTTTCCCAGGATATATCTTGTGTTCTTGTGCATGGTGTTTCTTCTTGTGATCTTGGTTGCTGCAACATTCTTGTTTATGGTTAAGACATGATGAAATTGAAATGAACTACATGCTTAACCTAGCTTATAAAAAATTCAACATGGTATCAGAGCATAGGTCTTGAAAGAACCCATTGCACAAGAATCTACCAAGTCTCAACCTTTACCAATCATCCCTCCTCTTCTGCAGAACCGTACGGCCCTCCTAGGGTTTCCAGAAAATTCATACGACCCTCCTAGGGTTTCCAGAAAATCCGTACGGCCCTCCTTTCTGAGGTGTTTCAGCCATTAAAACTTGAACGTTGAGGCTAATTTTGTCATGGGAGAGTACAGCCTCCTCCAGCGCATCTCCGGAGACTCTCAAAATGAAATTCCGAGCATTTTGAAATTTTGGCCCTAAGGTTTCGCTAATTTCTGCAGAAATTTCAGAATTAGGGTTTCTGCATTTCCTTGAAGGAGCTCTTTAGCTCACCAGTGTTTTCCTATCTTTCAAAAGGCTTATTGTTGGTAGTCATAAGTCCAACTAAACCTAAAAAGTGCTAGCCTAGCCTAGTCGTTAGGTTTACTGGCCAAGTTGACAAGGGTTTGTGAAGAATCCATAAATGAGCAAAATCTATGATGGAAGATAAGCTTGATGGATCAAGCAAACTTCAAGTTCCTGGAAGACAAGATTTCAAAGGAAGACTTATTGTGGGTGATACAAAAAGGTGACACTATGACATACCTCCTCCATGAAGATATCAAAGGACAGAGATCAGCCATGTGCCATTGGAGAAATCATATCAGCACCCTCAGGTATGCACTTGTATATATATTATTTGTATCATTGTCATAAGGGTAATTGCAAGAGGATGGAACCTTTTTGTTGAAGTCATGGATCCAGAGGGATCTCAGTACATTCAGAGGAACAACACACTGGAAGTGAAGACTCCAGGTTTGACTGTTGTAATTGTCATTCCTCTAACTTATATTTCTAAAGTTTGCTACATTACAAGTAGGTGTTATAGCGGTGACAACAATCCTCAAAATGTTTTGATTCTAGAGATGTACTCATTATTCTCATTTAGAAGATATTCTTGTTTTGGTTCCCTTTTGTTTTCTTGTTCTAGACAGGTCAAGAACAAAGGAAGATGCTTATCCTTCAGAGGGAGTCACATTAACTCAGAGGGAGTCAAAACTATTTGAGAAAGAGGAAGAATAGAACCATCCTTGAGACAATCAATGCAATAATGCATGATCAGAATCTTTCTATGATTCCATGAGCAAAAGTATGCATGACACAATATATGTTCAGAACAAGAGTCTTCACCAAAATATAAGCCTTCACCAGAGTGAAGCCTGAGATTGAACACTTCAGGTTATTTGGGTGCCCAGTGTATTTTCATGTATCCAAAGAGAAGAAGTCCAAGCTAGATTCCTTAGAAAGAAAGGATACAGTGAGTCTTCAAATACATTCCATATCGACATCCCTGGTCATAGACAGATTGACACAAGCAGAAACGTTGTCCTTGAAGAAGAGATAGTTCTTCAAAGACCCGGAGAATCTTAGATAGAGATTGACAGTAAGACAATACCTTCTCACCATTCAGCAACTTTAGAGGGAGAAAGACATTATTCCAGTTGATCCAGTTGCTCCAGTTGATATGTTCAGAGATATTGCAGTAGGGCTTAAAAGGCCTACCTAAACTCACTGTGCAAGTGGCAGAGAAACATACAAGCCTCTCAAGGCAAATCCCGAGAAAGCAAAAGAGATTTTTGAGCTATACTTCAGTCATGAGCCACCTCATTGATGATGAGACTCCTTGTCTTAGAGAAGCAACAAGAGAACCAATATGGCAAGATGCCATAACAGAAAAATACCAGTATATCTTAAAGAATGATGCATAAGATATTATTCAGGGACCGGAAGGGAAGTCTGTGATAACTTCCAAAAGGATCTATGAGATCAAACATGCAGCTAATGAAACTGTCTAGAAATACAAAACGAGATCTATAACCAGAGGTTTCTCACAAACAGAGGGAGTTGTCTATGATGAGACACTTGATCCAATAAACCCGACACAATTCCATCCATACTACCATCCATGAGCTGGAAACTATATCAGATAGATAAATTCTTGATGAGTTTGGATTTCATCAAGAGTGTCGCTGATCCAAACCTACATTACAGTGTTGGTGACGAGAGCCTGATTTTGATGACTTATTCAGAAAGCCTTGTTGTTGAATAGAAGTAATCCTTGACTTCTGAATTCAAGATGAATAATTTGAGTATAATGCACTACTTCTTGGGACAAGAAGTATGACAGAGGACCGATGAGATTTTTCCCGAGTCAAGGAAAATATACAGAGAAAATATTTAGTATGACAGAATGCAAAATCCACCGTGATGGATTTAAAGAAGAAGATTGATGATGATTCAGACAAGACTGATCCACAGTTGATTGGATCATTGATGTATCCAGTTAACACCAGACTTGATTCATGCCATACAGTGAATGGGATGAGTCAACCGAGACAGACTCATTAGGCAACAACAAAACATGTATTAAGATATATATGAGGCACAGTTGGATATGGTCTGAGATATGCCTCCAGTGTGAACTTGAGTTTGCAAAATATGCCGATTCAGATTGAGCAGAAAGTACAGTGGACCGGAAGAGCACATCCGGTTGATATTCTACCATGAAGTTTACCATGGTTCCCTGATGCAGCAAGATACAAAACTCAGTGACCTTGAGTACCACAGAGGCAGAGTATATAGCATCGAGTGTGCGAAACAATGTGGCTTCACAAGCTTCTGACAGATTTACTTAACCATGAGATGGATCCTATGATGATAACCTAGAGCCATGTGTAAAAGCTCTTGTTTCATGACGGATCGAAACACGATGAAATGAAATATCAGAGATATGTTGCAAAGGAAAATCGTACACCTGCAGTACCTTCCTACACATGAGTAGACTGCAGACATCTTCACCAAACTAACTTGGTGAAGAATTCCTTACTAGTTGAGAGGGAGTATTGATAACTCCAGACAAAATTCATAGCACATCCATGTGAGACTTGGCATGATGAAGAATGCCTCCCTAGCTGAGAGGGAGTGTTGATGAATGCAGCTATGGAAGACATCCTCCAGCTTACAAACCTGTGAGATGTGGAACATAGCAGCTAGGTGAGTCTTTCTCTCAGCTTACAAACCTGAGAGAAAGCCCCTAAGAAGGGTACGTGGTTCCTGCCTGAGACAAAGCTAGGAACGTAGAGATGACCTCCTCCATTCAGAGAGTGAGAAGAACTCCAGATGATTATCTGGTGGAAAAGTGATCTGTTGAGTTAGGACGTGCCTGTGGCTGAGCATAAGGTGAACGTGTGAAATCCCAAAAGTGTTGGGCACATCGTCATGTGAACAGAAATGAAGATGATGTGATAGCCTCCTCTGAGCAGCAGAGTTGACGAGAAGACTCCAGATGATTCTCCTGTCGGTGGCAGTGGGAAAGCAGATCTGTAGAGTGGACGTGCCTGTGGACGAGCACAGGTGAACGTGTGAAGATCTGGTTCTTCTGTGTAATGGAGTGAATCAGAGCTATGACATCCCCATGGATGTGCCCCTAGTGGATGAGCACTAGTGGGTGTATCAGATCATTTGCTATATGTTGTTCAAGAGTCAGACCTACCTGTAACCCTAATTGTTATGTAATGGGTACAGGTCAGCCCCACCTTAATGAGATTAATAATAAATGTAAAAGATAATTAATATGGTTAATATTAATTATAATAATAATAATAAATATAAATTGACTTAGAGAGGTCGGCCCTGTTGAGCCAATAGACGCCTTTGTTGAATGGACAAGTCTAATATAAGTAAGGGATGATTCCCCATTGTGGAATCATATCTTCCTTGTGAGTTTAGAAATTTCAGCAAACACTTCTACTTGGAAAAGGTGTGCACCTCTCTTGGGAGCTAGTCTTCTAGGGCTTAAGCACCCTCTTGTGTGCTAAGTCATTCTTGGTGGTGAAAGGTCTTTCTCTTGAAGAATATAGCAAAGGATTTGGCTGGGTTTTCTTCCCTTGTTGAGAAGGGTTTCCCAGGATATATCTTGTGTTCTTGTGCATTGTGTTTCTTCTTGTGATCTTGGTTGCTGCAACATTCTTGTTTATGGTTAAGACATGATGAAATTGAAATGAACTACATGCTTAACCTAGCTTATAGAAAATTCAACAGCTCCTTGGTAGGTGTTGTTGCATCATCAGTTACTTATTACTCAGCATGTTGGCAAGGTTCAGGGAGGTTTGGCTTGGGCAGCATTATTTCCTCTCCCCACTTGTTCCATGATGCAGGCTTGATTATCCTTAGGAGTATATGGACAACTTGGAAAACAGTAGCAGGTTTGGTAAGATGGAATACAAATGGAAATAGAGCGTTGAGATTTGATGCGACTACCTACTTGGAGCTAGTGATTACAAGTTTCTTGTATTGCGGAGCTCCCACATTTCCAAGCCCATCCTCTGAGTAGGAAGGGCATCTTCTTTTGGCAAGAACTGCGGGATTCAATGACGCATTCCTTGAAGAATTGACATACTCATGCACAAGCATGCTTTGCTTCCCACAAACTAGCCGACTATCACTGAGTTTGTTTGGCTCATCCTTTAAGAGGATGTGTCCAAGATGAATATTACAATCTCAGGGCCATTTTGGCAAGATTTGGGTGGAGTTTTGGTCGCCCCCTTTTGTAGTATGACTCACGGAGGTTATATCCCCTTTTGCAATAGTGTCATGCACTAGCCCTTATCCTCAACAAGCACTGGGTGTCCACAAATCTGATGGATAGGTGGGTTCGCCAACTACATAGAGTAAGATCTATTTGACTCTCCTACAGGTTGCGGGCTTTTGCATGGCTGGCTATTTATCATGGGCTCCCCTCCAAGGCCATGTTGGCAAAGAGTGGGCTTCTGATGATCTCTATCCTATTTGCAAATAGTCTGAGTTAGTGAAGCACATGTTCTAGGATTGTCAGTTTGCGAAGAGTGGTTGGAAGTACGTTCAAGATCAGTATTCAGTCCTTCTCCAGGGAAGGATTCATTGGCGGGCAGCTCTGGTTGGTGATTGCAGCTGTTTGGTTCGTTCTTCTTTCTTTGGTATTTGGCATTGTCTGACGATCTCTGTTCTGTCTACCATCTTGAAGATCCAATGTAGGTCTGTTTTTGATAATGAGATCAATTCTTTGTCTACTTTATGTACCATGTGGGACGGATGAGGTACGTATGCAGTTGTCAACCAAAGGTTCTTTGCTTATTAAGGATGCCAAGTCTCTAGATGCAGTATCATATTTTGATTTCATTTCTGCTTTAGCAGCACTAAGGAAGAGGATATAAGCTCCATTATATATACCCTTCCACTTTTTGTTTTGCTGACACAAATATTTTCTGTATATATGACATATTTTTCAAAAAATAAGCATAACTATTATGTCTTTAGTGTATTTGGTTAAGAGAAACAAACAAGAAAAAGGTGATTGAAAATAGTTCCTAATATCCAAAAATGCTCATCGATACAGTTCCCAGCAGCTCGTGTCACCAAATTAAACATAAAAAGCATAAAAGTAGGTTAAATTAAGTAAAGGGCTACCAAAATAGCATATCTCCAATCTCACTAGGCAAGAAAGTTGAATCATGAGAGAATTCGCTACCTGCAACCTAAATGATGCTGAGGTATACAATCACTGATGATCAGAAGATAGCATATCTGCTTTATATCATCCCCGATGTATAAGTTACAGTTGAGAAAAAATCATCATACATGGCATCAATGTATCCAGATTTTGTGAAGTGCAGTTACTAGAAGGAAAAAGTGCAGTAGGAAACAATCAAAGAAACATAGCCAGAGTGGATAGAAAGCATCCTGTAGTGTAGCTAGGGGGAAGAACCTTCTAGAAGGTACTCTTACATTTATTGCATTCACACTAGGCCTTATTTATTAAAACTGGCCTTTATACATAACAACACTTATCTACTATTATTCCCCTTGGGTACCTCCCTAGGTACCCCATATTATTCCCCCTAGCTACACTACACATCCAGTGAAGTGCCAGCAATGCAACCAAAAACATGCAGATAAATGTCACTGGTAAAAAGCAAGCAATGGCAGCAACTAATAGGCCATGATGTACAACTGAATGTTGGCATAAAGGTGCAAACACTAACAAGCTATTAAGATCAAGAAAAAATCATTTTCTACATTGACTTATTTCTCTAAGCAAATGAAAGACTGTTTAAATAACTGCAATTCATAAGTTTTTTCATTAAGATTTCTGAACCATGCAAAATTATTTATTGCATGTTTGAATGTGAGATGCCTGTATGTCAGGGAGAAACCACACCTGACCAAGAAAAATGGGCTTGAACTGAAGCATGCCCGCAATTGTAAGTAGAACTGTTGGATCATCAGGCACAAGAGAAGAGCCAGGCAGAATCTTATGACTACGAGATGCATAAAACTCAAGAAACCTATGGCGAATCGCATCCCCACTCACAGAAGAATCTGTACATAATGGCTTTTCACTTGGTTCCTCCCTCATTGTTTCTGTCAGTGCTGAGAAAAATATTTGAAAAGCATCATCTGTGAGCTTTAATGCCTTGACTTAGACTACACAAGTAAAAGTTGCTATAAGAACTAGCATATTCCAAACTCAATCATGGAAGTGTGTGAAATGTTCCACTAAACCTGAACTATTTCTGACTGATAGATTCACTTTCTGTGGCACTTTTAAATCAGAGCTTCTATACTTCGCATGCTGTTGGGAAATTGAGAAAAAAGAGCTTCCCCGCTGTGAACCCACACTGAACTTGCTACCTGCAGTCAGTCTCGCAAATAATGGAACATTTGTAAAAATGGTATCTCCATATAATCATGTAGCATGCATTTTCAATATGACGCTAAACACAAGAACCAGGTAAAAATTCTCACCGATACACAATAACATAAAAGGGCATCATTAAATGCAGGAGAAGTCTACCTATTCTTTTGATGATTTTCAGAACTAGATACCAATGTACTTTTCCATTACAAGTTGCCCATATCTTTCATGATCTGGATAAAAGATTCCTTTTATTTACTACATTTAGGGAAACTAGCGTTTGTCACAAAGTACATCTGCAAATCACAAGTACAAATTCAATGCCCTATGTACTGTATGCTGTCTGTAACTTGGTTAGTTTCACAATACATGACTCTTCCTGGCATGTCAACATCTTAAAATATGTATCATGGAAATTTCTCAGAATTCAAAATTCAATGCAAAACAGAAATTTCACCTTCAACCTAGAAGGTTTCTAGTATCTTAGCCCTATGAATTTTCAGCCTTAGGGCTGCGGTAAAACAAGGTACAAAACAGCAGTGGAAAGAGTACAAATGTTTCACTTCCAAATAGCCCAAACTTCCTGGAGATTCAAGGAAAAAATATACCAAACCAAGGGGATAAGTTTCAGCCGTTTTAGGGCAACTCATCAACCAATAACCAGATCTGAAAATACTCTTTTACAACAGTTTGACAGCAGTATAATCAGCCCCTTATATTCTTCACTTAGATGTCAAACCACTTAACAATTGTCCTTTTACTTGTGTCATGTCAGCGAGACATATGTGGCAGAAATAACAATGCATAAAGAACATATTAGCTGAAAATCAAATCTGGAAATTGCACAAGTTTTGGACAACTGAAAACTTCATTAATATGCTCAAGGAAGTACATGTACGTACCATAGCCTTCTATCAGAGCTAGTACAAATCCTCCCAACTTTCCAAACCCTAGCTAGGGCAAATCAGCAAAACCCTAGCAACCAAGAAGATCCAATATACAAGAATTACTCCAACATATCCTCCAAGGCAAGGCATCATCTCTTCCTCTTCTTCTTCACAATCCGACCCTAGGGTTCTATCAAAAAAGTTAAAACCCTAATCTCCAAGTGATTAACCCTAACTGTAGACCTCCAAAATGCTTCAAGATACTCCAAGAAGACCAAAAACCCTAGCAACTCAAGAGAGAGAGAGATATCAAGCACATGTGAAGACTATAGAGAGAGAGAGAGGCTAGTGCACACTCTTCTCTAGGTCACATCTCATCACAAGAGTGAATACAAATAAGTGAATGAACATATATGAATGGAAATACTCTCTCCTTCATCTATTTATCTGAGAGGTAATGATGGCCAACAATACAATGGGGACCTTAGCCCTTACACGCAACCTACAATGGCACTTGTAATCCAACACTATTGAGACCCTACACTCTAAAGTACATGTCTCATGCTCCAAGGTGATGTCTTGCACAATAATGGCTCCAAGGTGATGTAGCTACGCAAGGCAAGTCCACATCCCCACCATCACAAGCCTCCACAAACTCCATCAATCCTCCTAAGCAATGTACTCCACTGGGTCCGTTGCCCCTAAAAGAACACTCTCGAAGCCCCAGTTGTCTCACGTCTAAGAGAAGAACACTAAGTCGGGAACCATCTAAGGTCAAGCATCCACTGAGCAAGCCATCTCAATTGTGCAAATCCATCAAGGACTATCTCTCATGTGTCAATCCATCTCAGACCATCCAAGGGCTAAACATACATCATGTACCCCAAATCTTATGAACCACCCCAGCATGGTGTAAACACTTTCGGAGTAACCCGAAAGTTAACACTCCTTTACAAGGAAAGTGTTTACACCGACACCTCTTGACTTCCTCTGCAACTCCACCAAATCTGTTACCTAGAAATCTATACCTACTACAATCCTAAATTCAACCACTGTCATCTATAAAGAACCTGTCACCCATGCTATCACCGCATCTCAATCCTCTAATGAATGATGGCCACCTGTGAATATGAAGGAATATCTCTCTGTAACAAAAGCAACAAACCAAACTCCATCATCCTCCAAGTCAATGTCATGGGCCAAAATCAACAAACTCTGTGAGTTATCCAAGACATCCTCTAGAGAAGATCACATCTCCATACAAGATCAAGACAAGTGTATCACATCTATTAAAGTCACAAAGTTAGAGATCCATACAAGTCAACTCCTCGATCCTGGAATACAAAAGTCATGGTATAGGAAACAATCCATACAAGGTCATCATCATCATCTTGTGAACATGAGAGTCTTGTTGTCGCCTTTATACACACCTCGAGTAGTGTGGAAGAAATCTTCAATCCACTGGGTGTGTCCTTGGAGGCAAGTCTCGAGTCAATGTGCTGTCACTTAATCAGTTAATCCTCAACTCCTCTGTCTAGGCTAACTCCTAGCGAATCCAAGGGGGGTAGTCCCTAATAAAATAATCTAAGGCTTGAACTAAATCTAAGCACAATTATTATTCTAGGAGTTTCAAGAAAGCAAGAGCAATATAAACAAGTAAATCTATTCTAGCAGCATATATGACACACAAAAAGGAAATTGCTTATGAAAAAGATATCAACAAGTAAAGCACTTATACATAGATGATGAAGGCAAATGTTGATACTTGCAAGTAAATGACAATAAGCAAAATGAAAAAGAGACCAGTGCCAATAAGTAAAGTTGTTGTTGCAAAAAAAGAGAATGTATTGCAATGCTCTTGTAAATTTTATTATTAAGAATGAGTTCTTAGGTTTATTGTGAAGTGGTTGTTGTCAGTGCAAGCCAAGCCACTTATGAATGTGAAATTTGTGCAAAGTGATGACAATAAAGCAAATCTAATCTAGATGTGGCCCTCTAAAGGTTATCCTTCATATGGAACTAGAGAACAGTGTCGAAGATCCAACGGGGAGGGTATCCCTTGACTTCACACACAAGTTCAATACAAAATTTCGTACAAGGAGCTGTTGCCGTCCTAATACACACTTGCTAGCGTGAGCTAAGTCCAACTCACTTAGTGTGTCCTCGGAGACACAATGTCTAGGTTCCAAGCCCACACTGTCACCTTGACTGGAACCTCTTCCTTCTAGGCTTACTCCTAGGGAAGCCAAGGGGGGTTGTCCCTAGTTACTAGATTAATTTTAGTGTTAATTTTCTAGGAGTTAGTTTTAATTTGTTATAGGCTAAAGGGGAAAACTAGCCTAAGATGATCAAGCAGCAAATGCAAAGTGCAAATCTAATCTAAATGTCATTCAGCCCTTTCCTTAAGTCAACTAAGACTAGTGCCTAAGGTTGGGCAATGGGGTCAGCTAAGTTTGAGGGTGATTTATTACAAAAGTATTACAATATGAACAAGTTAAACTACCCCCAAACCCAAGGTTATAATTAATTACAAAAGAATATTAAGTGTTACAATGATTACACCATTTACAAAGATACAACAAGATACAAAGAAATGTAAGTGATCAACAATTTGCCAAGCATGCCCCAATAGCACTTACTCTATTGGACCGCCTTCACTGGCCACCACAAAAAGCACTCAAGAATCAAAGAAAGTGGTGCCTCCCCAAGTGGGATACTCAACACTATCTTGATTCACACCACAACAAGTAAATAAACAAGATATTTCAATGTTTAACTTAAGTTACTCACATAGATACAACACATAAACCATAAAGTTGCACACAAGATAAACAATGAGATTATCACCAATGATGTGTTCCTGTCAATACATCTAATTCCCCCAACATACAAAGGTGATCTATGCAACTAAGTGTTTAAGGAGTTACTTAAAGATTTTATAAATTTTAATTCCCTTCCCCCTAAACTAGATGTGTGCTTCAAACTTCCTCCTCCCTTGGCCAAATAACTGCCAGGTGCTCAAGATGGTAAGGCAACGAGGCCCACCCTAGCTTCCACGGTCAGCCCTGACAGTAGAAGTACTCCCCGGAAAGGATCTCCCCGACGAAATCACGAGAACGGTCCCTCGCCTCTTCCTTCCGTTGTTTTCCTCCCACCCGTTTTAGATGGTGGAGATGGCTGAATGAAGCCCCTAAAATGTTTCTAAGTGTTGTTATGACCCGCGGGTGGGTCTTTAGATGTGTTGGGTGAATTTTAGAAGTGTTTTAGTGCTTCAAAATTTGACGTTTAAGGGTATGGCCGAAAATGAAAATGCTCACAAAATGTGTTTTAAAGCTTGAAATGAAAGAGCATTCACCACATGAAATTTATATGGAAATGACACAATAGATATACCAATTAATTATAAACCATTCCACATAAAAATTTCAAGTTAAGTATGAGATTTAAGCAAGAACAACTTGCCACATATAACAGAAAATTGAACTTCCTTGAAAAGAAAATTTAAGTTAAGTTATGTGAGAAAATAACCATGAAGCAAGATAACTTAAACTTAATGAGTGCTTGAAAAGTAGATCTGAAAATGAGATGTCTTAAAATGTGAGATTATGCCACAAAAAGGAAAAGATCATTAAGCATGTGTGAGCATCACATCAACATGATATACATTTAACTTAGGATTTAAGATCTACCATCATCAAAACATGTTAAGTTGTTAAACCAAGTGAAAGATATTAGCCTTTAAGGGAAGAAAGATTTAACAAGTTAATACTTAGGATCTTAAACCAAAATGTAAGAGCAAGCACCACTTGCTTTAGTGAAAGCTTTAAGAAACTATGAGATCTAAGATTGCTTATCCATGAGCGTGTTAATCGTTTAAGTGATAGATATGCTTAGATAATGAAGATTAAACAATACTATGGAAAGATCTTAAACCATGACCAAATCAAAGATGCTACAAGTATAAGCAAGCTAAATGATTTATGTTACTAAAGATTTAGCATTTAGAAGACATTATAAACCATTTAACCATAAGATCTTGAACATATAAAATGAAATTAAATGAAAGGAAACTATTATGTGTGATTACTAATTAGATTATTCAACCATTAAGTATAAAATCACCAAATGAGGATTAGTTTCCCTTATGCCGTGCGGTATTGGGGATTACTCTCCCAAGATGCCGGTCATGAAATTATTATGTGTGAAACAAACTTAAAGAATAACTTGGAAAGAAAAGAAAATATCCACTCACTATGACCAAGGTGGAGGCAAGCCTTCCTTTATTGGTCAAGGAGGGTTAACTAAGCTAACAACAAATTAATAAAATGAAAGAGAAAGAAAGCTAACTACCATATGAACAAAAGAATAAATTAACTAAAGATAAAATAAACTAATCTAAGCTAGCTAAAGATTAAGGGCACAAAAAGAGTGAAAAAATATGCAAGAAAACCTAGAAATTGAAGGAGAGAAGTGAGAAAGTGTTATCCAACCAAGTAGTAGTTTGTTGGGAAGCCTCCTAGGTGTTTTTGGGCAGCAAATCCCCTTGGATCTGTCACTAACCTGCAAAAAAAACAGCAAGCAAAAGCTTGCTGGAAATGCTGCAAAACACACCAAACTTGTCAAAAAATTTCTGTTTTTACACAGAAATTTTTTACATATAAAAATCTGAAAATGAAAATTTTATTTTTGACCTATCTATGATTAGTTAAAAGCTGAAAAATATATGGAAATGGATGCAGCAAATAAAATGGAATAAGAAAGAGGCAAGGAGTGTAAGAAGGGCTCAAGGGTAGGCTCCTCTTCGATGCTATCCCAATGAATCCTTTGAGGTGACCTGCAAAACTTAGAAAAATACGTGAAGCATGGAATAGATAGTTATATTGAAATAGACTTAGAATGAAATACTTGCAAACCCTAAGCTATCCAACATAAACATAAGATAACAAGAATACTCTATGCTACCTTACCCAAGCAAAATACTTCAACTCAAGATCTATCACCAACAACACATAAA
>ML800561.1:79659-99460 GCA_009831015.1 Picea engelmannii
AAGGCCCTCCCATACCTAAACTTCCCAAGTTGCATAAAGTCTTGAGCTTGTGTGAAGTTTGAAGGGGACACCCAATGAGAATTATTTGTTTTGGCTTTTGTATTAATAGATGGTTTACTTTGTATGCTTCTAAGGACTATTGCCCCTTGTGATTGATGGTCTTACTTGATTCTATGGCTTTGATTGACTTGGGTACACTTGACATGGTTCTTTGGAGGACGTCCCATACTTTCACCTGGGACATTATGTCTTTTCATGCAGATATGGCATGTGTGATGCAGAGAATTGCAGCATTTGATGACTTGGCACACTTAGACACATCCTCTCACACCTCCTAGACCTTGGACGATGGACAGATGAGCTTTCATTTTGTAGATATGATCATGTTGGCAGACAGATGGGAAGGAATCCCACACTATGGACAATGCACCCCAAAGACTTGTCAGGCTTTGGATGGAGGACATTGCACTTGGAGATGGTTGGGCACCCCTTGGAGAGTTGATGAGACTCCTTTCCACCTTGGATGTTGGCATTTTTCACCTTGGACATTGAGCTCCTTGATGATGATGTCATGCGCTAGGGTTCTTGATGATGTTGGGGCTTGCTTGCCATTAGGGCACCATTGGATGGCTTGGGTCCTTGACGATGTGACATGACCCTTGATGAGGAGACACAACCATCCACATTGCTTGCACCATTTGATGATGACACGTGACCTTGGGAGGCTTTCTTCACCCTCTTAGAGCATGATGTCACCCACGCGTGTGACTTTGGAGGGCACATTTTGGTTTATTAGCATGTTTTTATATTGTTAGAGGCTATTTGAGGGGTCAGCCTAGACCTATCTCACTTGTATCATGGTTTTATTATTGTTTTAGGGCTTATTGTGGACGTATGCGCTAGGGTTGCCTCATATAAAGAGACTAGAGCTTCATTGTGACAAATCATAACTCACTCGTGTGTGAGATCACTGCTACCTGTTCTCTCTTATCTCTTTTTCACCCTAGTCTACTTGTGCGCACCTTTGGAGCATGATCTTGTGGATGTCTTCTCTTGTTTTGGATAGTAAGTGTTACTGCATGGTATATTGTTGTAAATGCTAATTGTTATTGCATGTTACCTTGTTCTTGTTGAAACCCTAGGAGGGATCATACGTCTTTTTCCCCCTCCCTATTTTCATCTCTCCTAAATTGGTTGAAGCATTTAAAGAACTAGTTCTAGGGATCATAAGTCTTTGTCCCACTAGGGTTAGTCTTTAGCTAATTCAAGATTCTTGGGTCCATAAATCTTTGCACCTTGGGGTTTTGATTTAGTTCACTTGGATCAAGAACTAGGCATTTCTGAAAAAGGAAAATGGCACCTAAGGTCCATAAGTTTTTGCACCTTAGGGTTTGTTTTCTTGCAAGGTTTGCTCCTAGGTCAATAAGTCTTTGCACCTAGGGTTCCAAATCTTCATTATTCTTGGACACTTGGGTCCAAATTCAAGGTGTGACTTGACTCCATTGCCCAAAGAGATAAAATGATACTAGTCTTGACCTCACAAAGTAATCTAAAGACACAACCCTTTCAACTCTCTTAAAGTAACTTGGTGGTTGGATACCCAACTACTCTCTCACCCTAAATATAATCTAACTTTTGGCAAACTTGGTAATTTATTTGCTGCTGTTATAAATGTTTGCTACAGCCAATAGAGCTTGATTAGATTGCCGATAACTTACTTAATATTGTGGTTTAAAAAGGCTAAATTCATTGTGCAATACTAGGATCTTATTCCAGTCATTAAGTGCTATATTATAAGATTTTATTGGCAATTTTTTAGGGTTATTTTCTTGCTGCTGTTATTAATGTTCATTGCTGGTATAAACTGTTAGATATTGCAGCAGCCCTCTTTTCATTGATAGCTAGTGTATGGGATCATTGCTTGCATTTATAGACTTGATAATTGCAGAAATCTCTCTTATATCTTCAACCAATAAATTGTCTTGTCTCGTTTCAACCTCGCCCTTGAACCTAGTCTATCATTTCAAGTGACCAAGATAGGGGGCCATAGACTTGTCTCCAATTTGCTATAGGATCCCTTGAGGTCACAAGAGAAGCCTCTCTTGTGTTGGATCTTCATCCGTCACTAAAATGAGGGAAATACTTGTCTAGGTGACAGTGACAAATATTTCCAATTGTTACACAAGTTTGGTGTCTTGTGAAAGGCTTTGCACAAGTACAAATCCTGTGATAACAAGTTGATGACCATGTTCTGTAACATGTTACACTCTACTTCCAAAGCATCTATTTTATGCTTTTGTTGGACCAAGACACCCATAATTGTTGCATTTTGTGAAGTGCAACGATGTTCATTTTCATGCACCTTGGAAGTCACCGAGAAAAGAGAGGATCTATTGTATTGGATAGACTCTTCATGCCTTCGAAGAACCCAACAAATCTCTTGTGCTTCCCTGTAATCCATTGTTACTAGACCAAGAACAAAGATGTTTGAATATAAAAAAGTCAAAAAGGAGCCACTATGACCAGGGAGGAGATGTTGAATTTTCAGGCATAAACAGATATAGAATATAACAGTAGTGTTCTTTCAAATCTTAAGCAAATAAACTAAAGTATAAAAACAATCAATCACAGAGACACAAGTATTTATCCTGGGAAACCCTCAAGGGAAAGAAAACCCAGCAAACTTCTGTGATATATTGATCAGTCAAACAAGTACAATGAACTTACAAGACAATAGTAATAAGCCTTTATTTCAAATCTGCTCAGAACATAGTTGTTGTCCTCCTTTCTACTGCCTCAGATTTGACCTCGGAACAGAGTAACTTTGTCTCCTATTTGCTGTCCAAAAACAGAGCTATCAGCTGCTACAGAAATCCTCTTAGTTGTTGTCTAGAACAGCCTTTGGTTGCTGTCCAGAACAGAGAAATTATTGTTGTTCAAAACAGAGAAATTGTTGCTGTCCAGAATAGCCTGATAAATGAACCTCCTAACTGCTGCTCAAGTCTCAGAATAAGACTAGGTTACTCCCTCGGAATAGCTTAGCTGCTGCTCAGAATAAGACTAGGCTGCTCCCACAGAAATAGCTTAGCTGCCCCTCAGAATAAGACTAGGTTACTCCCACAGAAATAGCTTAGCTGCTCCTTCAGAAATAGAGAGTACTTAACTCATATATCAGAACTGATATATAAACTGATATCAAAAATAATGAATGAAGAAGAGGGTGACTCCTTCTCTTTATATAGGATAGAAGTTAGGATAGGAACTTTAGGTTAGGAATATCTTTTAGGTTAGGGCCCACTTAGCTAGGTAGGTGGCCGACCTAGCTAGGATAGGTGGCAAGGGGACAGCTTAAGAACAGCTGGCAAGGGGGCAGCTTAAGGACAGCTGGCAACTTGGAGAGCTGCTTGAGGAGAGCAGCTTGGAGAGTTGCTTGAGAAGAGTTGCTTGGTAAAAAATAAACTATGAAGCTGCTTTAATATTTAACACTCCCTCTCAGCAAGGAGGGTATTCTTCAGGCATCCACATCCACACAGTTCTTTCTAGTCATTGCACATGATCATTGACTTGTTGACATCCACACAGGATCAATATATCACAAGAAGTTTTGTAACCTTATACAAATAAGGATCATGAAATGTGATCAATCAGTTCTCCTTAACCATGGTCAACTGCTAGAGTTATTTCACTTAGGGTTGGCCAGTCCCTAAGGAATACTCATAGCTCATTATGAAGACCTAGGAGAACCTTTCACATTTCCTTGTCTTGACTTTTGCTTTGACACACAAAGCTCACAAGACTTGTCTTGACTTTTGCTTTGACACACAAAACTCACAAGACTTGACTAGGCTCACAGAGGTTGTATGTTCCCCCTGACTTTTGCACTAGTCTGTCTATGCTCACAGAGGTTGTACGTTCCCCCTGACTTTTGCACTAGACTGTCTATGCTCACAGAGGTTGTACATTCCCCCTTACTTTTGCATTAGACTTACATAGCATCTCGTTCGTCTTGACTTTTGGTTTGACTCACAGAGGTTGTATGTTCCCCCTGGCTTTTGTCAATACCTCACCAGACTGGTTGATTCTCCAAATCTCCCTGGCTAGCTTCAGGGTGGCCACTTAAGGCCTCACATTGGAGAATATCTTCTGATGTTGTTATTCCCTCTCAATGAGGGACACATTTTCTGCCATACCAAGCTTGTCCCGAAAGGACACAAATTTTCCAAGTGACATAGGCTTAGTCAAAATATCTGCTATCTTCTCATCGATACGAATGTATTGCAGCTTGATGATACGTCTTTGGACCATGTCTCTGATGAAATGATATTTCATCTCAATATGCTTTGATCTGTCATGGAAGACTGGGTTCTCTGTGAGCTTTAAACAACTCTGGTTATCACAATGGATAACAGTTGTTTCTAACCTATCTTGAAACAACCCAGACAGAAGCTTTCTCAGCCACACTGCTTCTCTGCTTGCATTACTGGCTTGCTATATATTCTGCTTCAGCTGTACTTTATAGATCTTTGTTTCTTGCTTGACCAAGATATCATAGCTGAACCCAAGCTAAAACAGTATCCGGAAGTACTCTTCCAGTCCACTGAGCTCCCAGCCCAGTCTGAATCAGCATAACCATGAAACAACACTCCTCCATTGGAAGTGTATCTAAGTCCATATGCAATGGATCCTCTCAAATATCTAAGAATATGTTTAGCAACAATCCAATGTCTATGTCTTGGCTTAGACATAAACTGACTCAAGGCGCTTACAGCAAAGCACATATCAGGCCATGTATGGATCAAATACATTAAGGATCCAATAAGCTGCCTATGCAAGGATGGATCCACCAAGTCTGATCCAGAATCTGACTCTTGTAACTTCTTTAAATTAGATACCATGGGTGTAGACATGGGCTTACAATCTAGCATACCAAATTTGCGCAATATATCAACTATATACTTCCCTTGAGAAAGGGAAATTTCATCTGATCTTTGCCATACCTCCAAACCAAGGAAGTAATGCATGAGTCCAATGTCTTTCATTTCAAATTCAGAAATGAGCTCCCTCTTACACTGAGCTATCAGTTGTTCCTCTCCAGTAAGAAATAAATCATCAACATATAGAATCAAAATTAGAGGATGATTTTCTATTACCTTAAAATAAAGGTTGGGATTAGCTGCACTCTTGGAAAAATCCAAGCTTTGAAGATCATTGTCGATTCTCGCATACCAGGCTCTTGGTGCATGTTTCAGCCCATATAGTGCTTTCTTTAATTTGCACACATGTGATTCCTTTCTTTGAACCATGAAACCCTCTGGTTGTTCTATATATACTTCTTCCTCAACTTGACCATTTAGAAATGCAGTCTTTACATCCATCTGGTGAAGTTTCCAACCCAAAACTGAAGCGAGGGATATGATGGTCCTGATAGAAGTGTACCTTGCAACAGGTGCGAATGTTTCGTCATAGTCAATACCTTCCTTTTGAGAAAAACCACGAGCCACAAATCTCGCTTTGTATTTCTCAATACTGCCATCAGCTGCATGCTTGATTTTGAACAGCCACTTGGAAGTAACCACAAATTTTCCTTTCGGTCTTGATACTACTTCCCATACATCATTTTTCATGATGGATTGATATTCTTCCACCATGGCATCTTTCCATACTTGCTGCATAATAGCATCCTCATAGTTGGTGGGCTCTGCATTGCTAATCTAAGCCATAAGAACCACATTACCTGAAAATCTTTGAGGTCTATTACTTTCTATGAAAGTACCTGAAGGAGTTGCATGTTTTTCTGCCTCTAATTTCTCTACACCAGGCAGGCTTCCTCTTAGCAGGAGGTATCTCCATAGGTCTCTCTATCTGTTCTACTGGATCCATAGTATCAACTTGATCCAATGGCTCTTCAGGTTCCTCCATCTTTGTATCTTGTTGTGATTCTTTAGAATGCTTGAATGCAGCTTCTTCATGAAAAGTTACATCCTTGCTTACCTCAATAAATCTTTGGCCTGGAACATAGATTATGTATGTCTTGGATGTTTCACTGTATCCAACAAAGATTCCTTTCTTTCCAGAAGGCTCCATCTTAGTTCTTTTCTCTTTTGGTATATGAATGAAAACTGGACATCCGAAAATCCTCAAGTGTCCCACTTAACCAATAAAAGAAGTTGAGCCAAGTCCTTTGATTGTATAGTTGGTATTATCTCCAAGTTCTACTTGAGCAGAGAACTTCTTCTCCTTGAAGTTTGCAAGGACTTCTTTATTTCCAGTCATATGCCTGGAAGCTCCACTATCTATCAACCAAGATTCAGCACCATTTGTAAGAGAACCAAAGAGTGCTGAAATAGATAGTATTCTCTCTTGGTCTCTTGATTACTGGAAGCCTCTTTTGTCTTTGTTCTTCGAGACTCATCTTCTACAGCAATAGAAGCACAATATTTGCCTTTGTTCCCTTTTCTGATCTTTGGGCAATCTCTAACAAAGTGTCCCTTTCGTTGACAGTTGAAGCACTTTACTTTTGACATATCAAACTCTTTCCCTTTGAAGTTATTTTTACTTTTCTCCTTCTGAGGAAACTTCTTTTGAGGAGTAAATCTTCTCCCTTTCCTTGTCTTTGCTGCTAGAGCAAGGTTTTGTTCCTTTGAAATACCATTTCTAATCTAAATTCTCCCGTCTTCTTGCAGACAATCATGCCACAGCCTTTCAAAGTCTGGCTGGTTTTCACGAGCATTTATCCCAGCCAGAAATGTCTCCCAAGAAGATGGAAGACCATCCACAGCAGTCTGGACGAGATCATCATCATCTATGATTATACCCATGACTAGTAGTTGATCCCTTAACTAAGAGATCTTTGTGAAGAATGAAGCTATGGAGTCATCCTTCTCCATCTTGAGGGTTCGAAGTTTATTCTTTAGAACCCTCTTCTGACTAGGTGCCTTCTTTTCATACAGATTGAATAGAGTGTCAAAACACTCCTTTGCTGTCTTCAGAGGTGCTATAACAGGCATGATATTATCTTTGACTGAATCAAAAATGATTCTCTTTGCCCTTCCTGATTCTTCTTGAAGGTTGTCCTTCCTGCATTGGAGGTGGGCTCTTCTATTGTGCTGGTCACAAAGTTGTCCAAGTCATATTCTTCCAGAATATTCAGGACTCTGGCTTTCCAAACATTAAAGTTTGAAGCCTCTTCAAGTCTGTCCTCAGGTCTTACATAAATGGAAGACATCTCTGCAATACTGTGCTTGAATAATTCCTATGGATCTACATAGGCTCTTAGCAGACTGCAGAACTGAGCTCTTTCACGCCCTAGAGCTCTGATACCATGTTGATTTTTCAAGCATAAACAGATATAGAATATAACAGTAGTGTTCTTTCAAATCTTAAGCAAATAAACTAAAGTATAAAAACAATCAATCACAAAGACACAAGTATTTATCCTGGGAAACCCTCAAAGAGAAGAAAACCCAACAAACTTATGTGATATATTGATCAGTCAAACAAGTACAATGAACTTACAAGACAATAGTATTAAGCCTTTATTACAAATCTGCCCTCAAATCTGCTCAGAACAGAGTTGTTGTCCTCCTTTCTGTTGCCTCAGATTTGACCTCAGAACAGAGTAACTCTGTCTCCTATTTGCTATCCAAAAACAGAGCTATCAGCTGCTACAGAAATCCTCTTAGTTGTTGTCTAGAACAGCCTTTGGTTGCTGTCCAGAACAGAGAAATTATTGTTGTTCAAAACAGAGAAATTGTTGTTGTCCAGAATAGCCTGATAAATGAACCTACTAAATGCTGCTCAGAATAAGACTAGGATGCTCTCTCAGAATAGCTTAGTTGTTGCTCAGAATAAGACTAGGTTGCTCCCATAGAAATAGCTTAGCTGCTCCTCAGAATAAGACTAGGCTGCTCCCACAGAAATAGTTTAGTTGCTCCTTCAGAAATAGAGAGTACTTAACTCATATATCAGAACTGATATATARACTGATATCAAAAATAATGAATGAAGAAGAGGGCRACTCCTTCTCTTTATATAGGATAGAAGTTAGGATAGGAACTTTAGGTTAGGAATRTCTTTTAGGTTAGGGCCGACTTAGCTAGGTAGGTGGCCGACCTAGCTAGGATAGGTGGCAAGGGGACAGCTTAAGGACAGYTGGCAAGGGGGCAGCTTAAGGACAGCTGGCAACTTGGAGAGCTGCTTGAGGAGAGCAGCTTGAGAGCTGCTTGAGGAGAGCAACTTTGGAGAGCTGCTTGGTAAAGAATAAACTCTGAAGCTACTTTAATATTTAACAGGAGAGACCTAAAAGCAACAAAAAGCCCCCAACTCCATAGACAAAATAGCACAACTGCCAAAACACAGTGTTTCCAAAAAAAATTGAAACCAAACTTTAAAAGGCCAACACATCCAAACCCCAATAAACCCAGAGAATCATTTCTCAGACCTTTAGAAATCAGAGAACCAGGTGACCGAACCTGAGAACAGGTGAAGCTTAGAGTACTAGAGAGATAAATGCCAAGAAAGGAGAAAGTCGCCCATGAAAAACGTTACATAGAAGCCACCCTCTGATGCAGAGGAATTTTACAGTGACGAATTCCAAGAACTAGAGCCCAAACAATTTCCAAGAACCAAAGCCCAAACAAATTCCAAGAACCAAAGCACACAGATAATTATCCATTGGAAGCACCTTCAAACCAAATTTAACCAACCAAAGGCCTAGAGAGAGTCTTACCAAGTGAGTTCCATGCTAATTGATGATGTTCCAGAAATCAATGGGAATTTCCTCCCTTGATTGCTTCATTATCCCACCTCACTAGCGAAACACCATAATGAAGGATTTGATAGACAAGATGACGATTAATCCCACAATGCGAATGAGATGGGGTCACATCCTTTCGTATCCTTTCAACGTACTTAATGATTGATCTATGCATTGTTAGAACATGTGTTAATAAATGGTGATGATATGTGGCTTGAGATTAGAACCTTAGAGACCTTAGGGGTGTTGGGTACGTGTTATATTATTTCCATGACCAACTCCATGCGCGATTCATTGCACCAGGCATAGTGGGCAGGTCACACAGGGGGCAGCATCCCCCCTTATCTAGGGGGTTGCAGGGGGGGTAGAGTCCCCCCTACCTAGGGGGGTTTAGGGGCGAAGCCCCCGAAAATTTTGGGGGGGCAGTTTTTGCGTCCATTTTTTAGCGGTTTTCAGCACACGGTTTTCACCTTTGGCAATTTAATAGTGCATGGTATTTCAGCCCATGGTTTTCTAATTCCGGTTAAGGAATTAGGGTTGTGGTCTAATCCAGTTCAATGGATTAGGGTTTTTTGGATGTCACGGGATCTTATATATATTGTATTGTAAACAATGAAGTTTGATGATGAATAAGAATTAGAGGTGTGGCTCTAAACAGATTGGCGATTTTCTTGGTTTGGGTTTCCAGGGTAAATCTCTGTGTATATGTGTAATTGTCATTGTTTTCTTTTCTGTTTTAAGAATCTGTGTGTACATTACATTACTGTGAAAGGTTTAAAACTTACAAGGGGATTATGTGATGAAATCACCCCATTTTTCTTCAAGGCCCCTTGGATAAGAGAGGGGGCTTTGTTAGCTAATAGATTAACTTGGCAATTAAATTCTCTCAGGACCTAAAAATATGAAACTATATTCAGGTTGTTGACCTCCTTGTTGATTCGAGCAATAATCAGAACGAGCTTATTATCAAATGGAGCTGATTTCATAAGCATCATTTTGATAATGGCACTCGAATATCCTATGACTATCAATGATTTTATATTGGATTCCTTTGCAAGGAGGAGACCCTAGAGAAAGGCATAGGCCTCGGCTTGATTGTTTGTGGATATTCCTAGTCCCCTTGCAAAGATTGTTTCCGATTTTTCTTCGGGATCAAAAACGATCCCACCACAGCTACCAACCCAGCACCTTCAGTTAAAAGAGCTTGTTTATCGATTTTTTTCCACTGAACTGCCTCAATAGAAACCTTAGCTTGTGACTATGGTGGCAATTGGACAGGGCTTCGAATCTTTGCCAAGGATACTTGCAAGGTGGATATTCAGACAACGGAACCCTCCATATAAAACTTTTGCACATAGAGTGCAAATGACCTGCCCACGTTGTCATTGAACGGGATCCCGATATGCCCAAAAAATGTCTAAGTATTTCAGCATGTTGATGGAAAGAATTGAAACCGAGGGCAAAAATAAATTTGTGGGTTTTTACAAAAAAAAATTCAGATGTTAAAATTTGAAACACTGCATGAATCTAGCTTTTAAATGCAAAGAAGAGATTTAGCCTGCATTAATCTGCAAATAGAGTAGCAGTAAACTGCATAGAAGTCAGAAAAATTAGACATATGATTCTGATGTTTTTTCCGAAAAACGTGTAATCGAATGGAATTGTTGGAATACCAAAAAAAATCTTTGCCCCCAGATAAAATGTCATTTTCCCCCGTCTCCGCTAACGAAATCGATGCTCTCCCTTCTTCACAAAAATCATCGGCTAAAAAAGTCGAAAACAGAGGTCAAATTTTGCTTTTAAAATGACATGGATGCCCGACTACTGTCGGCAAAAAATTGACAAAGCCATGATTTTTTCAGCAACCCGATTTTGGTAGATTTTTTCGGCCGATTTCTCAGCCTATAATTGACTCACTGAATAACCAATAAATCGCTGATTAAGCATTATTTCATCTGGGATTCCAGACTAAAACCAAGGAGTGAATACAGAAACAAAATTAACCAATACAGCAAACTATTGAGACACGGCAGACTATTTATGGCTGGTTTTTGGTAGTTTCAATACTCCACGCTGACAAGTTTCCCTTTTTGAATTCATTCCCCTGCATATATTAGATTCGTAAATGGCAAATATAACACTATATTTCCAACAAAGAAGTCATAGAATTAGCTAACCTGAAAGTCTCTGAGGAAAAATAATTCTGGAAGATTGAATAAGGCTGAGAGTATGAAATTTAAGCTGGAAATTTCTGCAATTTAATCTGCCTGTAGCCATGAGAAGTATTGTGGTTGCACAGTGATTGTTGGCCCATGACAGCACATGGCTTCTCTGCAGGCACTCCATGTTGAATGCAGAAGAATGTGTCTCTCATAGAATTGACTGTGAATTGGTTCAATAAATATGCATGGTTTCTAAAGGTTTCAACCCAGGTTTCAACCCAGTAGAGTAGAGTTTGGAGACAAGAAATATGTTTGTGCCTCACATTTAAATAATGGAGGATAAGGTCCATAAAACGCATGGTATCACCACCATTCTAGAAATTAAGGTTTTCTTACCTTCGGAAAAAAAAAGGGCATAATATTAATTTAGAGAGTTCAACCATGTTGATCATGTGAAGTCTACACGTCTAAAATTTAATAATATTGAGTGGATTTAAAATCTTGATTTGTAAATTCGAGAGATTGCAAATATTTGAAGCTAAAACTTGGATATCTTTCCATGAATGATCATCGATTAAATTAACTTTAATATTTTATTAATTTATTTTATTAAAAAATTAAAATAAATTTATAATAGTTATTTTGTATTATTTATTTTAAATAATAATGATTTTTTAATTGAAAATTTTAATAAAATTAATTAATTTTAAAAAACAAATATGTTGAGTAAAATTAAATCAGTTTTAAAGGGTTTTATAACATAAATTTAAAGAACCCCGGATGGGGTGTTAGTGCAAGCCAAATGGCGCAAAGAGGGAGTGCGGGTAGGCCAACAAGGCAGGGAGCCATGTGATGAGCTCGTGCCAACGACCGTTGCCTCGACCCTGCATTAACTCGACTTCACGTCGCTGCAGCACCACTAATTCTGGTGCACCCAACCCCCATTACGAACTTCTCTATGGCTTTTCCGTCTGCATTTGCTTCTCATCCTCGCTCTCGGACCGACTCCCACATCCCTCCGCTGCCTTGGCCTGGTTTAGACTAGATTTTCATGGTGCTCACAACCCCTGGCCTTCTCCAGGCTCTCTGCATTTGCCTGGAGCACTTAGTCATTTTCTGCCTTCAAACGAAGGAAATTATGCCGCGTCAAAGAGGACGGTCGCGAAGAGGCTCTCCATGGCATCCTCCTCGGCCCCATGCCTCTGGTTCTCCCCCTGGTTCGTCCTCCACGATCTCCTCACCGCCTCTGCAGTCTGAGCTAACACCTCTCGCCTCCTCCACCTCGCCTGCCTCCCGGTTTGAATGCTTAGCCATTATTGACAGCTCGCCGGGCTTTTCTTCGCGTTACCTTGTCGTCCCACTAAACTCCAGAACCATCGATCCTTCCCTTGCACCGGTAGTTGGCTCCTCAAGGCCTCCCATGGGGGCGCCACCTCCTGTTCGAAGTGCCCGAAACAGCGAGTATGTGTCTACCGACTCCATCCATGAAAGTTTAACCATTCTTTATGGTCTGGTCTTCGAACTCCGTCAGGGAATGGAGGACCTCAAATTTCGACTGTAGATTATGGATGGTAAGACCTCGACCCTCCTTCAGATTTTATCTACCTTCCAAGATGCTTTCCCCTCCAATCCAGTAGGTGTGGCTTCAGCAGAGGAACCCCATGCAGAGAGCGACGACAGAAATGCTCAGACGTAGCGTTCAACAGAGGTTGTTGTGGAGCAGGTCAAGCATGAGGACACGGAAGCGGCGACAGCTACAGGCCAGCATGTGTACAGTTCGCCTGGAGACGCCTTGCCAGTTGCCAACAGGGACGAGAGCAACGTGGACGCTGATATGCATTTGGAATGCAAAGGGACACCCGTTGAGGAGGAGCCTTGGTACGCGACCGTTCTTGCCACCTGGCCAGGTTACTCGCCAAGTGTATGACCCCACAGGGGTTCTTTTCTTTTTAATAGTTTCCTCTTTTAGCTGCAACTTAGTCAGCTTAGTTCTGTTCTGTAAGACTGTTAGACTATCCAATGCTAGACTTACCCGGCTGGCTGAACTGGTTTCCCCACTATTGGGGCAGTTCAGTAACTACAGTACGGTTGTTATCAAGTTTTTGTACCTCTGGATTGGTTTTTTGAAGGCCTTTTATATATATAACCTCTTACTTACAAAAAAAAACATAAATTTAAAGAAGAATTAATAAATTAACAAATAAATAAAATTTATCATTAAGTAAATTAATATAAAAAAATGAGTGCAATATATATCATGCTATAAAATTCTAGAAGTGGGATTTTGGTAAGAGGAGAACACTCTCCACTCGAATAGGGTGTTAACAAGTGGGGTGATGATCGCTCTTGTGTGTCATACAATTGTTGCCACGCTTTGCACTAATGACACAAAGGGGACAAATGGCAATGTTGGGCTCTGGTGTCAATCGCAAGGAGGAGAAGGGACAAGGGAGGGAGTACTAGACTCCTCCCACCAGTAAATAGAATAATGATTATGCGTGGCAAGGTCATGGAGTTGTACAAGGAGTGGATTGTCATGAATGTCGAGAGGAGGGATGACTAGGTATGGGAAGGCTCCAAGAGCTACTAAGGCCATCGTTTCTTGATTAGGTGAGGAAGGAAGACAACCAGCGATATGAGTCCATTTGAAGAGAGGCGTCTTCTTGTCTATGATGACCAGCGCTCTATTCCATATGTCTTGAGATATGCTTGGTTTGAAGATGAACGCAAAGATGGCGTTGTGACCTTAATGTTTCTTAGGCACTTATCCACCTTGTGTCTAGGTATTTATGTCTGTAATTTCTAGTATCTAGCCTTAGTGTTATGGATTAAACTCATCGCTTGGTCTAGGGCTTGTTGGTTATTGTCCACCCTTAGTAACTTGGGCACTTTCCTAGTTGGTTTGGCTTTAAATGTTATGCGGATTGGCCTTGGGAGGAGGATAGAAGATATCTCTATGCCATACAGTCGATTTCCCTTCACCTGTCTCTTTCTTGTCTAGTCTAGAGTGCTACTAAAGGGGTTAGCGAGTTTCCTTTGGAGATTGTACTATTTGGTTACGATGACTATCGAGATTGGTAGAGAGAAAAGAGGATGCAAGAGGAATAGTGAGGATGGTGCTTGAAAGGCCTCAACCTCCAAGAAACCTCAGCATTTAGTGAGGCCCTGTTACCACACGATCTAGCACCAAGTGTAAAGCCTTCACAAGGCACTAAGACTAGTGGAACATAGAAAATGTTACCACTGTCACCTAGGCAACAAATTCCTCATTTTTAATGAAGGGATAGTATCCAACACAAGGGAGGCTTCCCCAATAGCTCCCAAGAATCCCTAGGCAAGACATGATCAAGTCTAGGGCCCCCTAGGGTGACTACTCAAACTACCACCAGTGAAAAGGATAGACGAAGTATTAATGAGGTGGTATGACAAGATAATTTCCTTATAGGTTTTCCAAGTCAAGTGTATGCTCAATACGATCCCCAAACACTAGAAATGAAGAAAAAGTCTAGGGTTGTTGTAAAATTGTTAAAATAGAAATAAAATTATAGCACTCAATTAATTTATTACAACAACAAATAAATAGCTCTTTAACATGCAATAATTCAATAAATAAATAGGCTAAACAATGAGCTAAAATTAGGGTTTTAATTACAAACAAAATCAGAAAATTAAAGAGTAATAAACAACCCTAAAGCCCTAGACATTTTTCCCT
This sequence comes from Picea engelmannii, assembly GCA_009831015.1. NCBI lineage: Eukaryota > Viridiplantae > Streptophyta > Pinopsida > Pinales > Pinaceae > Picea > Picea engelmannii. The sequence goes on from ML800561.1 coordinate 94,289, forward strand.
AGATGGTTGTTATAACACTTCATAAATATAAACTAGGATTTCAGCAATGTATATTAGGTCAATAGTGTGCCTAAATACCCAAGATGTCTTAGTCTTTATGGCTGGAAATGAAAATTTGTTGCAATAAAATCCTAAATTTAACCCTAAAAGAGTAAAAGAAAGTAATTTTCAGCAATGATGATTGACTATTAGGAGAAAAAGACTAGTGCCTACCATTTTGGGGGAGGGGCATATGGGGTCAATTAAGGGTCCCTTTGGAGAGAAATGTGTGGATTTTTTAGGGTGATAACTAGAGGTTGTCCGCTACTAACCCTAGGAGATCCTCCTAAAAGAACAAGGGATAAATTAAGGGAAGGTCATCCACTAGTCATCTTCCAAGGGTTCTGACAAGAAGGGTTTGTTCAAGAATAATCCAAGAGAATGCTTATCCAACACTAGAGAAAAAACATTACACTTGAATGCATTCATAGTTTATTTGGTTAATAGCAGTTATATTTCCTGTAAATCTAAGAGATTGTAGATTTGATTAATAACAACTATCTTTCCTTTAAATCTAAGAAATCTTTGTTTGGTGGCATTTTTGTCTACAAATTCTGAATGTTTTTTTATTAGACATGATAACATTTTGATAGTAAAGGTTCTTGTTTCCTCTTAAGTATGCTAGAAACAATTATAATTCCCCTTTTTTATATAATATGAAAATATAACTATGATTTTAAGATGAAAAAGAAAAAAGAAAACACTCTCAAACATGGATAATAATGAGTTAGGTCAATTTTATTATTATGTAAAAATTATGTAATAAAGATTATTTAAAAATTTAAATAAAAAAATATTAAATAAATGAATTTTATTATTAATAAATTATTAAGAAAATAAACATAAATAAAATATAGTATAATAAATATCATGTTACGAAATTAGAGTATAAATTTTGAAAAAAAAAAATTAAAGAAGAATTTTTTTTAATATATTTGAAAATAATGACAAGCTTGCAAAAGTTTATTCTTCATATATATATATATATATGAAAATAACGACAAGCTTCAAAATATATATATATATAAATTTATTGATACTATATTTTCCTTTATATATTAGAAAATAATGACAAGCTTCCAAAAAGTGTATTTCCTTTTAAAATCTTTTTACAAATTCATAAATATGGAAAAATAAATGTAAAAAATTTCTTTAATTTAAAAAAAAAAAACAATTTTTTTATCTTTATTTGTAAAAGGAAAATGAAATACATATTTTATGTTTTGTTTGGGCCACATACAAATGTTTTTTTTATATTTTATTCTTTGAGATCACAAGTTCAAATCTCAAGAGGATAGAGTATGTATACTTACGTAGACTTTAAAAGTAAAATTGTTACATTAAAAAGATTCCTTGTCCCACAAACAAAAAAATTAATATACCAATTTAATATATGACTTAATAATAACCTTAAAAATAAATTATTATTATTATAAATAACTTTTTAAAAATAAAAATTAAAAAACACCCTATACTAAAATTTTTGAACCCATGTCACTCTTTAATTTTCTACATTGAAGTTGATCTCCCTTTCACTCCTTACTTGCTTTGACTAATTGCTTACAATGGAGTTGACTTGGTTTCAATCCAAAAAAAAATAAAGGACACTAGAGTAGAATGCATCAATGTATATAACAAAAAGGTAAATCAAAGATGCAAGAATACATATATTATTTCATAGAAAAAGGCAAATTTTACATTTTAATGTAAGAAGACATATATTATTTCTTAGAAAAGGCAAATTTTACATTTTAAGAAGGGAGCTAGTAAATTATCTAAAGCATAACATAGTAAAAAAATCAATTTGATGCTTTTTCTATTCATTTCATTCCATCTAATTCAAGGTTATAGTGCTTATAATGGCACTAACTAAACTTAGTAATATATGGATCAAAATCAAGTGAGATGGGCAATTACATAGTTTGGGTAGTTGAAGATCATCAACCATCCTTAATGATTGTAGAATTTTGTGAGCTTATTCATTAAGTTTCACTTTTTACTTTTTATTGGTTTCTTAATTATATCTATACATATTGAGGGGCAATGAACTGCTTTCATGGGATCGAATCTTAGTTACTTGATGTTTTTTCTATTCATTTCATTCCATCTCATTCGAGGTTATAGTGTTTATAAGGGCACTAACTAAACTTAGTAATATATGGATCAAAATCAAGTGAGATGGGCAATTACATAGCTTGGGTAGTTGAAGATCATCAACCATCCTTAATGATTGTAGAATTTTGTGAGCTTATTCATTAAGTTTCACTCTTTACTTTTTATTGGTTTCTTAATTATACATATACATATCGAGGGGCAGTGAACTGCTTTGATGGGATCGAATCTTAGTTACTTGTATTGCATCATAAATTATGATTGAATAATGTATTTTTTTAATAAAAAATGGAAAGAAGTTTTATATTATAAAAGGGGAGTTGTATCAAGGTAGCAGTTGGAATTTACATCAAAAGTGTATTTAGAAATAGCTTCAACAACTTGTCTATTTTCTACATATAACATATTGATTGAGACTTCTCACACTGAACTTGACTTCCAAATACTCCCACTAGTTGTTATTCTAATATATTGTCTTGGCAAACAAATAGATATGAAAAACATTCAAAAATAGGAGTGTGCATTGTCCCAAGCTTCGCCCCCTAGCTTCATTGCACTAGGGAATGTGTAACAAACTATTCGCCCCATTCAAGCAAAACATTCTTTGTCGGAGCCATTTGGCCTTCTTGGCCCACATATCCGCTTCGACATTTAGTCCACACTTGACGTGAAAGAAACAAATTTGCTTGAAAGAGTGAGCCAATCGTTTGATTCATATTAGGAGGGTTACTAATTTTGAGTCAGAAGGGGTTTACTTTGTTGATTATAGCTTGGATTATAAGCAATGAGTCACCCAACACCACTAGTCTTATAATTCTATCATCCTTAGCCAAGTTAAGGCCACACTACAATGCATAGGCTTTTGTCAAGTTATTAGAGACTTCCCCCAATCCCAAAGCATATTTAACAATTTCATTTCCTTTAGGATCATGGATTACCCCCCCTGTGTCTGTCATCCTGGGGTTATCTGAAGAAGCACCATCGAAAAAGAGGAAGTGAACTTTTTGCTGCGCTTTCCAATTTAAAAACTCCAATGGCTATAACCGAATTGTCCAACTTTTCCTGGCTTCCTTTTTGGAGAGAATTCTTGGTGAGACGGGGACAACCATGTTTAATCTTCTAACCCATGCCTCTTCAACCCTGTCCATTCCCTGATCCGGATAGGAAAAATTCTAGCTCAATGCTTTAGCTAAAAGGGAGATAGCTTTAGTTGCTATGTGACAAGGAATGTTGGCTTCTTCATTGATTTTTTTTTGTTCCTGGCTAGACAAATTTTCCAACAAACAAACTTTAGTAGCTCATCCCATATTTTAGTGAAGTTGGGCTTGTTTTTCAGTGTCCCATGATACCTATTTCTCCATCCAACGAAGACATCGAGACAAGTATGGGGGCACTCCATTTTGTTGTTCAGATCTTGGAGAACGAATCCCCAAACTTTCTTGGCAAATTTATAGTCTATGAAAAGGTGGTCCATTGATTCCTCCTCGGCTTGACACAAAGCACACTAGGATGGCCCCGTGATTCCCCTCTTTTTAATATTTTCTGCTATAAGGATTTTTCCATGTGCCAAGATTGAGGAAAAGATGTTGATTTTTGGCAGTCCCGAGCTCAACCAAATTGTCTTCCACATTGGATTTCAAGGTTGAAGGGGGTTGAATTCCAAAAGATGCTTATATCCATTTTTCACTGTATAACACGAAGACCCCTAGCCCCTATGTTCAACGTCCGATATGTTTCCAGGAGCGCACCCAAATAGTTTAGAGAGTAAATCAGCTTCTAGAGGCTCAAGATGGGATGAGATCTCTCTAAGAGACTATCTGATCCAATTCCCTGTCTATGCATCCCATGAGGAGATATCATACATTTTTTCTTGTTGTGACTCTCAAGCCAAAGCTTTAATGGTTGCATGTCTACCGTGAGAGAGAGCAAGGGCTTCCCATAGATGTTGTCATCCCATATTCTAACTTTCTTTCCATTTACCAAAATCCATGATAATATTTTTTTCCAAAATGACCATGGACGGTTTTTTCAACAACTTTTGAATTGGGAAGCCTCCTAAATCTTTGAAGGGTTTCTCCAAATATCTAGACCTTGGTCCCCTCATGTACTTTTTCCAAAGAGCTATTTTCCACCACTCAGATTTCCCCAAGATCAACCTCCACACCAACTTGGTTCTCATTGCTAGGTTCATCACAGCTAGATCTTGAATCCTCGGGCCCCCTCTCTCTTTTGGATTTCTTATTGTATTTAAATTAATCAGATGAAAAAAAAATTCATTTGATTTCATCCCATGCCAGAGAATTTTTTTGATTTGCATTGCCATCGGGTTTATAACCCTTTGAGGCGCTAGGGAAGTTGATCCGGATTATTTTCAGCACGAAATGAGATCGGAGATATAATAAAGAAATGCACAGAGATATCGCAGATATTCAATAATATAACAGAAATTTATCGGAGATGAAACCATAAACACAGATATACAGTAATACATGATTTCTATTAATGAAAGAAATGTACAGAGACTGTAAAAATACAGAGTGGAAGACTCGCTAGAATGGTGGCAGCTTATCTCTGAGAAGAGATGTGACTGCTACTCGCATTCGCAAGAAGATGATTACAATGAGGCTCTGAAGGCCTTTTTACAATAAACGGGAATGCCAAAAGTCCTAGACATCCAAAAACCTAACCCTAGGAGATGAAGCGCCAAAAGTCATGTGGGCCCCGTTTGGGTAAGTGAGTACTTCAACTTCCCGGGGTCGTAACTTTTGCATACGATCTTCGTTTTAGGCGTGTGATAGCTTGTTGGAAAGGTATCGTCGAGGAGATTCATTTTGGGGGCTCAATTATGCCTTTGACTATCATTGAGAACCTCGATTTCGAAAAACCTTCATTTGGACCCTCAAAATGGCCCCGAAAGTTAAAACCTGCTAAAAATAGTAAATTGCCAAAATTGCCAGAAAGCCATTTTGAGCCATTTGGAAAAGGTGGGTGGCCACCGATATCCACCTGGATCAATCCTCC
>ML800561.1:100053-120942 GCA_009831015.1 Picea engelmannii
ATCTCGTCCTTGGCGAAGCCACCCGATGTTGTATGGTTGCGGGTGTGGTGTTGTCAACAATCCCAACTGTTTAATGACCTCTGCTGAGATGAGGTTCTTCTGGCTTCCGCTATCAACAATAAAATGCAGCGGGGTCCCCTTCATCCACATCTATGAATGAAAAAGGCGCTCCCCCTCTTCTGGATCTGTTGGTTCTTCTGGTTGAACTGTTGCGGTCGCGACAATAGCAATGGGGTCTGCGTCGATGATCTATCTTTTACCAGTATTTTCAGAATCAGATTCTGAATCAGGGTTCGGCTCCTTATCTTTGATCTCGACCACCAATGATTGTTTTGAGCGACATTCATCGGTGTTGTGCCAGGGGCTTTTGTGGAAATCACACCATTTCCCGGTGTCCTTCTTTGTCTTCTCGTGACCCTTCTTTTCCTGTGGCTTGGACTGGTTTTCAGGAGACTGTTTGTTAGGGCTATCTTTGTCATACTTTGGTTGTTGTGGATTTGCAGAACTGAGTGATGACATGTCCAGGAAATCCATTTCAGTTTGGATGTATCTGTGTAGAGCCCCACGATATTTCAGAGCCAAATGTTGTTCAGAGTCTTTGATACCCAGCTTGGTGCGCAAGGTATGGAAGTTATTGGTGAACTTCGAAATTGATTGGCCCCTCTCTTGCCGCAGTGTGGTCCATCCCATGTACTGGTCCTCATAGTTTCCAACAGGGTAATACTGTTCTTTTACCGCATCCACCAAAAAATCCCAAGTGGGATCAGCCCCATATATTCCAGACTCCTCTGTGGAACTTTGCTCCCAGTAAGTTTCCCACCGATGTTTGACATGGGGGAGAGCCTTAAGGAGTGTGAAGGTGATCTTTTCCTTGTCTGGAAAATTATGAACAGAGAAATAACCTTCTAGCAGATTTAACCATTTATCTAGGGCATTTGCATCTATTTGACCTTCAAATACGGGAATATCAAAATTAACCTGTACCTTGAAGGGAGAGGTGCCTCCAAAGTGGCTGCTTGATGAAGATGCGCCTGATGCTATCGGTAGGCATTGAAGGATGTGGGAAAAATTCTCCATCATTTCATCCCTCTGTCACGTGAGAGCTTGCTCAAGCAACAGACAGATAGGATCGTCTGCTCCATCATTTTTCTTTTCTTCCGCCATTGAGGGTTTCTTGGGTGTGCGAGAGCGATTATCCTCAAGAGAGAAAATCTCGAGACCCAACTTGCTATACTCAGGCCTCGTCGGGGACATGCACTGAAAAACGATCAAGAGCAGCCTGCTCTGATACCACTGATCCGGATTATTTTCGGCACGAAATGAGATTGGAGATATAATAAAGAAATGCACAGAGATATCGCAGATATTCAATAATATAACAGAAATTTATCGGAGATGAAACCATAAACATAGATATACAGTAATACACGATTTCTATTAATGAAAGAAATGTACAGAGACTGTAAAAATACAGAGTGGAAGACTCGCTAGAATGGTGGCAGCTTATCTCTGAGAAGAGATGTGACGGCTACTCGCATTCGCAAGAAGATGATTACAATGAGGCTCTGAAGGCCTTTTTACAATAAACGTGAATGCCAAAAGTCCTAGACATCCAAAAACCTAACCCTAGGAGATGAAGCGCCAAAAGTCATGTGGGCCCCGTTTGGGTAAGTGAGTACTTCAACTTCCCGGGGTCGTAACTTTTGCATACGATCTTCGTTTTAGGTGTGTGATAGCTCGTTGGAAAGGTATCGTCGAGGAGATTCATTTTGGGGGATCAATCATGCCTTTGGCTATCATTGAGAACCTTGATCTCAAAAAACCTTCATTTGGACCCTCAAAATGGCCCCGGAAGTTAAAACCTGTTAAAAATAGTAAATTGCCAAAATTGCTAGAAAGCCATTTTGATCCATTTGGAAAAGGTGGGTGGCCACCAATATCCACCTGGATCAGAAGTCGAGCACTGATACAAGGGGAGGGATGAAAGGACAATTATTTTTAATATCACTATGTTTATTGGGTTGAGCCAATGCACTCCCCATTGTACTAACTTCCTTGAAAATTTATCCATTGTGTCATTCCACTCCTGAGCTATTATTGATTTAAGGGATATAGGGATTCCCAAATACCGAAAGGAAGACCAACGTTCCACCAAGGAGAACTGAAGGATGTTGGCTGTGTGATGCATTTCTATGAATTTGTAGTTCCAGCCATAGATTTGGCACTTCCTCCTGTTGAGAGCTCCCCCTGAGGCTTCCAAAAAAGAGTCTATAATTGTACTGAATCTCAAAGCAATGATATAAGAGGTGCCCTCCAACAAAAGGGTGTCCTCCGCAAATTGCAAATGAGTGATTTTCTTTAGTCTCCTTACAATTTGAAGGACGAGAAGGTTCCCATTCTCTCTTTCCGACTCAAAATTATGACTCAAGGACTCTACCATAATGATGAATAGCAAGGGAGAAAGATGTCATCCCTATCGGAGGCCATGACTACACTGAAATAAGTGTTATCACATGGAATTGATTGGGTCAATTCAGCCTTTAGGTTTTTTTTATTTTTATCATTAGTGTTGTTTAAATTTTAAATTTTTGTCCTCTTCCTTATAGTCATTTTGGGTTTTAGCACAAACAAAATTAGTGTTGATGTTGGCCCATTACCCTTGGGTTATATCTTCATCTTTATGATAAGATTAGACAAGTCATCATCTTTATGCCTCCACCACCACCCTGGCATGTCATCACTCCCACAATGTACTAAAAACCCCTCCACTTTGTCCCTTTACCTGTTAGACAGTCAAATCATGTTCTTTTTGCATGCTGCCATCTCATCAGACAGTTCGCAGCGCTTTCCCTAGTACATTATGATTTCATCACCATAATTTCACTCATGATCCTTGTCGACTGATCTCCTTGATTTCAACACTTATGTTCTTTTAAAAGAATAGCCTGGGATTTCGCCATTAATTTTTTTTTAACTATTTTTCCAAGTTTTCAAAATTTCCTCTAGCTCCGCGCTGCAAACACTGGTGCTTTCAGACAAGCGCTACAGAAATTGCTGCAAATTGGCTGGCGAAAGGGAGTTGGAGGTTAGACCATTTGCAGACGGATTCGTTCAGGCTCAAGCATATCAGTTTTCAAGTCTCAACCTCCAGGTACTCCATGAGCATTTTTAGCTCTGTTGAAGGACAGTAAAGGTTGTGTTTATCATTTCTTCTCCTAGGCGTTGCGAACTGGTGATCCACGCTGCCAACTATCCTACTTACCCATGTTATCACGATTCCCAGCAAATTGCAAATCTCTCAGCCTCTTTTTACCAAATCTTAAACCAACCTTGATGTCAAGCCACCTTGCCTATCCCATATTTGGCCTTTGTTGCTTATGCTACGAACTATGTTGTGAATCCCCTGTTCTGGCACTACAAACTCTGTGCAGTGACTTGGCACTGCTAATCACCTGTCTCATGCCTTTTATCAGCTAGTCTTCATCAAGATCTCCATTTTAGACTCAGGTCTATCTTTTTGAAATTGAAAAGAATTTTGTTGATAAAGTTATGATGAATTTTGCAAGATAATAGCGAGGTTTTGGACAAAATCTTTTTACAGCAAGTTGTCTCCTTATATCTTCATTCTTTCCTGTGTAGTCTTCATTCATTTTCTTGACTATCAACTATCCTTTCTTAAGCTTGGAGGTCAAATAGTCTGAAGAACACTAAAACCTTAGACATAACCAGCTTTTGAAAGAGATCACCCATCCAAACCCTAAGTCCTCTGTTTTTATGTTTTGCCTCTTGCATTACTCAAATTGGTGGTTAAGTTTTCTTCTTATGACATCAATGGATACTCCACAGCAGAAGAAGGCTCACAAGGGAGGGGGAATTGTGAGGACTGAACCCTATGACATGCAGTTGTTTGTTGTTGAACCCCTGATCAGGGAGGTCTTCTAAAGAGTGGGATGTTTGAATTTATGTCAGAAGATGCAGAGGGGGCACCCTAAGGTAGCTAGAGAGTTGATTTGAATTTTTATGGAACCAAAACTAAAGTTGGGACACTTGAACTTGAGGTATCTTAAGCAACCATAGTAGGAGCTACTAAGATACCAAATACTGGTGAAAGGTGGTTTAAGGCCATGAACCTAAATGCAACCTTCTCCAAAGAGTTCCTTAAACCAGAATGTCAGGGAAATAATCTATCAAAGGGGGTGCCCATGAGCCACATGATTGAAGGATTTGATAAGATGCTAAGGCTAATCCAAAGACATTTCACCTGTGAGGGCAGGTTCAATATGATTTATCAGTACCACATTAGACTTTTGTTGCACTTCACAGGAAAATACCTCATGAATCTCCCTTTCTATTCATTTAGAAGCATTGGAAAAATGGCTGACAGAGTCCAGGCTAAGTCCAAGGCAGTTGACACAAGTGTTTTTCACTCAGGGCTAATCAAACTTCTTGTGATGGAAGAGTTAAGGAAGAAAAACATTGATTGGGAGCAGTTGATTTCCTCTGCACACTTTCAATTGAATGTTGCTCCTACCCCACAGTCCAAGGTACAAATCCCTCTTCAGGCTGATAGTACTGTACACACAGAGACCAACAAGAAGAGGAAGAGCAAAGGCATTGTTAAAAATGATGAAGAAAATAAAGAACATGAAGAATAAGGGAGATCTCATTACTCTCCACAAAGGGAGGTTTCACCCAAACCAACTCCAGAGTCAACAAAAACTCCATCAACTAGAGCCACAAGCACAAAATGAAGGAGGTTATTTTGCCCCTCACCATCTGTTGCAGTTGAAGCTAGAGTTAGGAGGCCTTTCACCAGGTCATCAACAAAGAAAAAAAGTATTGTAAAGGAAGACAAAGGGGAATATCCCATCAAAAGAAAAGGTAAAGGTAAAGCTAAAGCTATTGAAAAGCACATTGAGGTTATAGACATAACCACTCCTCTAGAAAACCCTACCTTCAAAAGGATGAACATACGACTTAAAGAGGCTAGAAATGAAATTGCTAACTTGAAGGGAGAAGGGTTGGTTGAAAGGAAAAAGTTGAGTGACCTTATAGATATGTATCGAGAAACTATTGATAAGGCCAAGTTTGTAGCAAAGAGATTTATGCCCCTCCATAGGCAGCTTAAGAATTTATACAGACAGAACAAAGATTTACAAGCTCGGATCAGAAGACTTAAACTTGAGCTGCAACCTTATAAGGAAGAACTAGCCCAAAGAAATGTGAATGTGTTGGCCCAAGCTGCCACAAGGAGGAGTTCCAGGCTCAGAAATTGATGGATCAAATACTTTAAGCAATCTCAGTTTTGGAAATGTTGGTTCCTTGCATTTTTTAATATTTTGAGGAAGTATGATGCCTATGACTGAGTTTTTCACTCATACACCAAATTATGAAATTTCTATAGGCATCCCTAACTCTGAAGAATTTTTTTTGGGTGTTTTGGGTCTTTACTAGACTAATTTGGAAGCTACAGGAAAGTTCGCATTGCCTAGCGCTGCGAACTGGTTTCTATAGTCAAGCGCTGCAAACTTCGCTGCGAACTGGCTGATACAGTTAGTGTTACAAGATATGTTGCGAACTCCTATTTTGATGGTTTCAAGAGGATCAATGATTGCCAGTTGGCTAGGGGAGCATGGTACAGATGTTGGAGGTCAGTTTAAAGCTGGAGGATACCTGGCAAGAAGAGGAATGCGCTCAAAGGACACTTCATCATGCAATATTAAGGTGTTAGGATAGTTGCCAACTTTAGCCTTTTTTGTAGCAGTTTGTTATTTCCATTTTGTACAGGTGTAATTACTTCAGTTTTGGATGGGAGAATCCTATGCTAGAGGATGGAACTCACATTGTATTCTATTATTCTCTATCTAGGCTATAAAAGAGGCATTAGAACTCATTGTGGAGGTTCGAATGGTTGATGTAAAAGACTGTTTTGGTGATATTAATGTAACAAAGCATGCTCTGGTTTGATGTATCAGACTTGATGAATTTTTTTCTAATGGAAATCATTTTTCTCTCTTGCCATCTTGTTTCTCTCTCACTCTGAAATTTTACTGTCATTGAATGATTCAAATGATGTTTTGTAGATGTATTGCATTGGAGGTTTGATTGTGATGATGTTATAACTTTTCTCAGAGTTTTTAGCTTGGATTTAAGAAGCTCTTGTATCTAAAGCTTTTCTTTCCTTTGTCTACTGGTAAAGCTTGATGCTAGTGGTAGACCTATTTCACTTTTCTCACTAAAGTCTTCCTTCTATCCACATTAATTCTCAAGCCCTGATCTAATTTAGACAAGACCTCTTTTGTTGATGCATTTTATCTAGAATTTCATGTGTTTTAACATTGTTGAATTGAGTTTTATCCATTTGACACCACATTTTAAGACTTACCTCATAAACCTATTGATGGGTATTGAGCTTGCACTTTAGCAATCAAAGTGTAACTTTCTGTGCTAACAAGAAGGAGGTTGGAAATCCATTTAGAAGAGGTGTTATCCAAGGAGCCTTGATACACTATTTCACTTTTCTCACTAAAGTCTTCCTTCTATCCACATTAATTCTCAAGCCCTGATCTAATTTAGACAAGACCTCTTTTGTTGATGCATTTTATCTAGAATTTCATGTGTTTTAACATTGTTGAATTGAGTTTTATCCATTTGACACCACATTTTAAGACTTACCTCATAAACCTATTGATGGGTATCGAGCTTGCACTTTAGCAATCAAAGTGTAACTTTCTGTGCTAACAAGAAGGAGGTTGGAAATCCATTTAGAAGAGGTGTTATCCAAGGAGCCTTGATACACGAGGTTATCCATTTAATAAATTCTTCATTGAACCCAAATTTCCTCTTTACATGGAAGAGAAAATTATATTTGAACCTATCAAATGCATTGGCCATATCCAATTTGATTACCATTCCTTTCTCCCCTACTGATTGACTGGAATGAATGGCCTCTTTGATCCGGATTTATGAGCAGAACAAAATGAAACACAGATCTATAACACTAACATGGAGATACAATGAACAATAATAGAGATACAATGAAACTTAACTTCTATTCAATAAAGAAATCTGTTGAAGTTGTAAAATGTAGAATGAAACAATCTTGCTCTAATGGTGGTAGCTAATCTCTGAGAAGAGATGTGGCGGCTACGTGCATTCACCTGAGCACACTACAATGAGGCCTCCAGGCCTTTTTAGCATCAAGAAGTAATAAAAAAACCCTAGACATCCAAAAACCTAACCCTAGTAGATGAAGCGTCAAAAGTCATGTGGGCCCCGATGGGGTAAGTTGGTACATCAACTTCTCGGGGTCGTAACTTTTGCATACGATCTCCATTTTAGGCATACGGTATCCCATTGGTAAGGTCTATCCGAGGACTACACTTGTTGTCGTCACACCGTGAATTATTTGTGGTGTGACTATGGAAAGCCCAAAAAACGTTGTTTAGGGCAACGACCCCAGAAGTTTAGGACCCAAAAATCTAGAAAAAAACTGCCAAGATGAAAATTGTATGTGAGCCAGCTGGAAGAGGTGGGTGGCCACCGATATCCACCTGGATCAATCCTCCCTCCTTAGGAAGAAATGGTCTCCATTATGTTGAGTTCCCCCGTAAGATGAGAAAATTTCTACTGAATTTGGCCCCAAATGAGCCACTTGCCTTGGTGCAAGAGCTGCGCCGCTTTGACAACACGATAAAGCTGAAGCTTTTGTTGGCGAGTGCCCTTGACCTGTGTGTCCACAATCTAATCAGTGGAGGCAAGTTCCATGCAATCAGAGTTGAGCTCTGTTGGTCTCAATTGTTCTACTATCTATGAGGTGTCTATTAATGGTGGAAAGTATGGTCGAAGGAGGTCCACATTGAACACTAGGTGTAAGCCAAGGAAGGGGGAATGTTGAGCTCAAAAGCATTATCAGCCACAACCTTGGTGATGGTGTAAGGTCCATAGTGGAGTGGACGGAGCTTTCGATGGGGTACTGTAAGGTGTTCTTTCTGCAAGTGTAACCAAACTTTTTCTCCCATCTGAAACTTGTGTGGCAACCGATGTTGATCATGGAATTGCTTGTACTTGGCATTTGACTTCTGCAAAATATCTTAAACATGTTAGTGAATGTGTTGGATTTGTTCAATGAACTGGGCAGCTTTTTTGGCCTCGGTTTGAGCATGGGACGATTCTGCCTGTGTGGACGCAAGGGGTATTGCAACATCCATGGGACGCAATGGTTGAAATCCCAACCCCACCTGAAAGGGGTTATGGTTGGTTGAGCTATGTATGGCTATGTTGTAATTGTGCTAAACATAGGGAAGACTCTCATCCCATGTGCACAGATGCTTGGAATTGTACATCGCAAGATATGTAAGATCATCCTGTTGATGACCTCAGTTTGACCATCCATTTGGGGGTGGAAGGCAATGGATTTGGTGAGCTTGTTGTCAAGATGTGACCAGAGGCTCAATTAGAATGTTTTGAGGGAACGATTGTCCCAATCTGAGACGATGGTTTATGGTATCCTAAAATGTACCCATACTCGTTCGAAGAAGAGCTTGGCAGTGGCCTCCACTATGATGCTCTTCTTGTAGGCAGCCAGAATCGCCATCTTGGAAAATTGATCAACAACCACAAAAACACAATCATTTCTCTACTTGCTTGAAGGAAGGCTCGACATGTAGTCCATCGAGATGGATTCCCAGGGCCTATCGGGAGTAGGCAGAGAGGTGTACATGCTTGGTTTTTTAATGGTCGGTTTGGCAATGGTGCAAGCCGTGCAAGACCTGATATACTCCCTGGCATCCTGTCGAAGTTTCGACCAATAGAAATGTATTTGCAACATTGCCACTGTCTTTTCTACGCCAAAGTGTCTTGCCACATGATTGTAGTGAGCATCCCAAATCAGCTTCGCTCGCTCGCTTGATGGGACGTAGAGATGACCCAAATAGCACAACAACTCGTCCTGGAGATGGAAATCAGTGACAATTGTGTTTGTGCCCAACATATGGTAGGTAGTGGTGAAGTTAGGATCTCTCTCGTAGAGTTGGGTCCATCCGAAGGTCTCATGTTCGTAGGAGTGTAGCACCATGGTTAATGCTGCAACTGGAGGTCGACTGAGGCAGTCGGTGACGCGGTTGGTGCTCCCTGTCTTATACTTGATGTTGAGATGGAACTGTTGCAAGTATGTGGACCATTTATGATGGCGGTCATTCTATAATTTGCCTTATGTCTACATGAATTACATCGGCTTATGATTAGTGTGGATGATTGTCTCCTACCCGAGAATGTAATGCCTCCACTGGCAATAGGCTTGTACAATGGAGTACATTTCTTTGTCATAAGTGGGGTACTTATAGATGGTATCTGATAGTGTCTCACTATGGTAGGCCATAGGATGTCCATGCTTAGTGAGGAATGCGCCGACAGCATAGTCTGAAGCATCTGTCGCAATCTCAAAAGGATACTATAGGTCAGGTAATGAGAGCACCGGGGTTGAGCACAAGCGTTGCTTCAAATTTCGAACGCTTTCTGTTGTGACTGGCCCCACATGAAATTTTCCTTGCCAACACCCCTGGTCACTTTGTTAAGGGCCCATGCAACATGGGAGAATCCCAACAGGAACCTGCGATAGAAATTGGCAAGGCTTGAGAAGCTTCGAAGCTCAGTGAGTGTGGTCGGGGCTGGGCAGTCACGAATGACCTGGATCTTGGTTGGATAGGCATACACCCCATGCTCATCAACAATGTAGCCTAGGTATCGAACCTTGTTCATGCCGAAGGAGCATTTTTCCAAGTTTGCATATGGCTTATGTTGCTGCAGAGTGTGCAAAACCTGTTGAATATGTTGCAAGTGTTCCGCCCAACTCTTATTGAAGATGAGGATGTCATCCAAATACACCACCACAAAAGAATTGGTGAAAGGCCGCAAGATATTGTCCATCATCCTCGTGAAAGTTGTTGGGGAATTCGTCAAGCCAAAGGGCATGACCAACCATTCAAAAAGACCTTCTTTGGACTTGAAGCTAGTCTTCCATACATCGATCTTCTCTATCGGGACCTGGTGGTAACTGGACTTCAGATCAATCTTACTGAAGTATTTTCCCCCCTTGAGTTGGTCAAGGAGATCGTTAATTCAGGGAATCGGGTATCGGTTCCTGACTATGATTTTAATTAGTGCCTGATAATCAATGCAAAGTCGCCAGGTCCCGTCTTTCTTTTCCACATGCATGATTGGTATTCCACAAGGTGATGACCTTGGTCGGATGTACCTCTTGGATCCGACACTTGATTTCCTCATTTTTTGATAGAGAGCGACAATAAAATGGCCCATTGGGTAGTGGTGCATCGGGGGTTAGATCGATTGAATGCTTGACCTGGCAGTGTAGAGGTACCCAGTGGCTGAGGAGAAGATGTCTTTGTATTCTTCCACAACCTTACCCACTTACTTTTGCTGCGTGGAGAGACCTACCGTGGAGGCCATGAATGTGGTTGCAACCTTCCACTCACTTTGAGCGCGAATCACAAAGAAGACAAACTTTCAGGTCTGAGAGATGACCTTCTTGCATTGCTTGGAAAAGATCAAGGAAATGGCAGTAGGTGAGACTACCTTAGGTATCCTGTACAATTTACTATCCAAAGTAATAATAACACTACGAGGCCTAGACTCATATACAACATGACGTTTCCATAAATAAGGTTGGCCCAAAAGAACATCATAAAATTCAAGGGGGATGACATCACAAAATACCTCATCTTTGAAGGGCTTGATGTCGTAGGGCAGGCGACACCGTTGGCTAACGCAGAGATCACTCCCTCGGCGAAGCCACCCAATGGTGTACGACTGTGGGTGCGGTGTTTTCGGCAGAGCCAACCGCTTCACAACCTCTGCTGAGATGAGGTTCTTCTGGCTACCACTATCAATGATGAAGTGCAACGAAGTACCCTTCACCCACATCTATGAATGAAAGAGGTGCTCACCTTCCTCTGGTTCATCAGGTTCACTGGGTTGGATCTTGGTGGTGGAAATAGTGGCACTGGATTTTTCATCAATGATTTGTCTCCCTTTTTTTTGGTTATGACTCAGAGTCAGAACCCACATCTGTTTCAGAGGCTTTCACCTCAGCCACCAATGACTTCTTTGAGCGACATTCAACGATGTTATGCCAGGGGATCTTATGGAACTCACACCACTTCCCAACGTCTTTCTTTGTCTTCCCGTTATCCTTCTTTGTTTGCGGCTTAGACTGGTTGTCCTGAGACTATCAATCCTTTCTCTTTCCTTTGTTATGTTGTTTGGGGTTGTGTTTGCCCTGCTTCTGTTGTGAGGAGTTCGTAGACCCAAACTGCTGCGTCTTTTGTTTAAGCTTCTACGTGATTTTGACAGCATATCGATAGGCTGTGCCTAAGGACGAGATGTCCAGAAACTCCATTTCTGTCTGGATGTATCTATGCAGGTCGTTGCGGTACTTGAGCACCAGATGTCGCTCAAAGTCTTTGATACCCATCTTGGTGTGCAAGGTATGGAAGACATTGGTGAACTCATGCACTGTTTGGTCCTTTTCTGGCCGATCGATCTTGTATATAACTCGTCATAACTTCCAACAGGTTACTATTGTTCCTTAATAGCATCCTTGAAAGAACCCTAAGTGGGTGCGACTGCAAATAATGGAAATTTTGGTGTTGCCTTTCGCTCATAGAAAGTATCTCACCAGTCTTTGACATTGGGGACGAACTTAAGGAGCACAAATGTAATATTTTTCTCTATCAGAAAAGTTATGGACATAAAAATACCCTTCTAGGAGGTTTAACCATTTATCTACATCATCTCCATCTATTTGACCTTCAAATATAGGAATATCAAAATTGATTTATACCTTGAAGGGGATGGTGCCTCAGCTCGAGGAAGATGCATCGCCTGTTGGCAGTCGTCGAAGGATTTGCGCAAAATTATCCATCATGTCGTTCCCTTGTCGAGCGAGGGCTTCCTCGAGCAACAGTTTGAAGGGATCTCCTACCCTATCGTCTCTCTTTTCTTCCCTCATGGGCGACCGTCGGGTTCGGCGAGGCTGATTTTGCAAAGACTCAACTGGCTTGAGTCCCAACTGCTTATACCCTGACCTCGTTGGGGACATGCACAGAGAAACAAAGTAAGAGAAGACCACTCTGATACCACTGAACCGGATTTATGAGCGGAACTAAATGAAATACATATCTATAACATTAACACAGAGATACAATGAATAATAACAATGATACAATGAAACTTAATTTCTATTCAGTAAAGAAATATGATGAAACTGTAAAATGCAAAATGAAACAATATTGCGTGAATGGTGGTAGCTAATCTATGAGAATAGATGTGGCGACCGTTATCACTCTATAATTTTCCTTGCATGTGGAAGGAAAACCCAAAGGCAACCACAAACCAACTTGTAGATAGAAAGATAGCCCTTCCAACCTAGAGAGGGCTCTCTCTGATAACTCAGCCACATAAAATACTGGTTATTTAATAAGCACAATAACTAGATCTTCAGTTGAGTAAGGTTTTAAAAATGTGGTGGTAGGGTTGAGTGAAACACCCATTGGGCATGGAGTCACAATAAAGATAGGTCAAATCAAAGCTTTCAAAACTAGTTGATATGAACAAATGTACTTCATAGGATAGGTAGCTATAAATTTGTCAGTCATCATAGGCATTGTAGTATGGTGGTGGGAAGAAAGCAAGACATCAATGATAACAGAGCACCAAGCAGTGGATGAGTTCTATCACAATATCAGAAGACTAATGTAGGAAAACTAAATGTGAGATAAAGAGCATCAATAATGAATTCTTTATCTATTATCATTCACTCAGAATAGAAGAATAGAAATAGTGATGAATAAGATGGAAAACATTCACAAAGAAAACATATTGCAGATCACCAACACAAGAATCTCTGAGACAAAATGTCCAAAAACTTTGCTCAAAAGCTTTTCATTAACATTCAAAAATATATACAACAACCAAAAAGTCCTTTTCCTCAAGTCTCGAAACCCCCTTCCAATACTTGTTTTCATTACAATATATAGCATTACATTACCATCTAACTCCACGGAGTCGAAATAGTTAGGGTTTCACATTCAAGAAGGAGTTACAAACTAACTCCTATTTTTTAGGGTTTAGTTTTAACTAATTAAATTTGGCGAAAATATGTAAAGATGGGCTGTAAAGATTCCTTCAAATCTCCCAAACCATGACACATGTGCAAAAATGGAGAGAGTTTTTTGTATATTAACCCGTTCTTGAGAAAAGCATCTTTCATTTTGTTGAGATCAATCACCATCTACTCGGAATCTATGCTTGAATTCAACTGCAAAAACAGTCAGCTACAAGAAATTTCGCAGCAACCAGGAGATTTCACATCGATTGGTAATTTCGCCTTTTCTCCCAAATGGCGAACTAGGTTGGGCTGAGTTTTTGTCAGCAAATTATTGACACTATGATGAAAACAACGTTTCGCAACAACTAGGAAATTTGCTATGAAATCTCCGTTTCAACAGTTTCCTTTGTGAACTCTCTCTCTCTATCAACATGTTATAGTGTCTTTGCCATTGTTGCAGGTAGAAGGCCATAGGTAATGCCGAGGAGATCAAAATAATCACAAAAATGACCAATATTTCTCCACATGCCTCATAGCCTCATCAATATTAGATTGATAGAAATACCATCGAACCTTGACACATGATCTTTAAGAGACCAGGGCATGACTACAAGACTCAATTAGCAACAAAACCAATTGTTTTGACTTTGTAAATTAATACTCCCTAACAATGGCTACGCGCATTCACCTGAGCACATTACAATGAGGTCTCTAGGCCTTTTTAGCATCAAGAAGTAATCATAAAACTCTAGACATGCAAAAACCTAACCTTAGGAGATGAAGCACCAAAAGTCATGTGGGCACTGATGGGGTAAGTTGGTACATCAACTTCCCGGGGTCGTAACTTTTTCATACGATCTTCGTTTCAGGTACAAAATAGCCCGTTGGAAAGGTATATCCGAGGAATACACATCTTTTTGTCACACTCTGACTTTGCTTATAGTGTGACTGTCACAAGCCCAAAAAAACGTTGTTCAAGGCCTCAAAACGACTCCAAAAGTTTATGACCTGAAAACCTATAAAAAAAATTGCCAAGATGAAAATTGTATGTGAGCCAACTGGAAGAGGTGGGTGGCCACCGATATCCACCTGGATCACTCTTACACTAGAACAATATTGTCAAATGTTTTCCTATGCTGCAAGAAACTGCTTTGTTTAGCAGAGATTATTCTTAGCATGTATTTTCTTAACCTATAAGCATTTATTTTTGTCATGATTTTATAAGAAACATTTCAAAGAGAGATTGGTTTGAATCTAGCGAAGGAAAAGGGATTGAGTTGCTTTGGGATGAGAGCCAAGAAGGAAGAGTTAGTGTTGCCCCAATATTTCAATATTTTGGGGAATACTGGAGAATTATTCACAAGTCTTTTTTAATGATATCCCATAAGTTGCGATAAAAGCAAATTGGGAAACCATCTGGCCCAGGGGCTTTGTCCATATCCAAACTCTAGACTTCCATACTTACTCCATCTTCTTTAATTGGTCTTAAAAGATCCATATTTTCCTCATTTTGTCTACTTTTCCTGGATTAGGTTCCTCTTGTTGGGTATAGAGTTTTTGAAAGTGACTTCTCGCTACCTCTTTAAAAAAACAGTATTTCGGTCTCCAGACTTTACCCATAAGCTTATAGACTTTATCCTCTAGAACTCTCCCTCAACTTTGATTGCCTTGTTTAGTTGATTATGCAACTTGGATTCTTCTTCCAGGAGTTGATTTGTGATTTCCACTTTCTCCATCCTAGATTGCAGAATATCCAGATTTGCGTAGATCTTCTCTTTTTATTTTGTTGGTAATACATAATGAATATTAGCCTAATATTTTATAGCATATTTGACCATTTTAAGTTTTTGCTCCCAAATAAAATTTGGATAGCCAATAATCTAGGTTTGCCATACTTGCTTCATTAACTCTAAAACTTTTTTCATTCTAAGACCACAAAGGATTATACCTGAAAGGGAGAGGCCTGTAATATGGAGCATCCTAAAGAGATAGTAATATTGGTGAGTGGTTCGAGATGCTGACAGACAAATTTTTTTATTTCAATGTTCGGTTTATGAGTAGAAGGCTACTGCAGAATATGAAATGGTTTATCCAGCTTGTTGCTATATGCCCTTTTCCAATTATTTTATTGGACCAAGTGAAAATTCCTTTTGATGGCTTGATGTCAACGAGGTCCCAATTTTCTATTAATTCTTCCATATTCTCCCTAAAGGGGTCTCTAACCACGCATCCTCCCCTTTTTTCTCGACTTGTTATTGTAACATTAAAGTCACCAACAAGGATACAACTTTGATAGACTTCCATATCTACTTAACTCATCATGGACTGTCAACATGCCTCTTTTTCCATGTGGGTTATCGACATATATACATTTTACAAAAAGAAGACCAACACACTTTTTAATGTTTTAAATTGGGAGAGAATCCAATTGGGGATTTTACAATATAAAATCAAACTTACCTCCTGGTCATTCCACAAGGTGCTTATGCCTCTTGATGCTCCTCTTGAATCTTCCGCTATCCCGTTATTGTTTTTTCATAATCTCTTCCCCATCTTTAGCACTTCCAAAGTTGTCATTTTTGTCTCCTAGAGTAGCACTATTAGTGGATTTTTATATTTTATTAAGTCTTTGAGGGAAACTGCTTTGGGTTCATTGCCCAACCCTCTGCAATTTCAGGAGACAATTGACATTAGTTAAGGGATTTAGAGGGTCCTCCTTTGACACGTACATTAATTCTCAGTGCTTTAGGCGGTCTCTGCAAATGACCTATAATTTTCGGAAGGGTTTGTTGAGATCCCAACATAATTTTTGTGTTAGCTTGTTCCTCCCTTATTATTCTTGCTTCCTTTCGACCTAATATTCATGGGAGGTTTTCTTCAGATGCCCTATCCTCTGCCTCATCATTCAGTGATGCTCATGAGTATGATTCTTTCCCTTTACCATCATGAAAGTTAACTTCTGCATCTTTGAAATTTTCGATCTCTTCCAGACCAAGTATGATTTGGCTTCGCTCGATCCTGAAATACTCTTGAGATTCCATGTCCTTCTGATCTTTAATGTCCTATTTCCTCTCTGGGTTGCTCTTGGTCTCTTCCACATTGGGGTTTTCGACTAAAGGTGTTTCAGATTATTTTCGGAATGAAATGAAAGCAGAGATATTACAATGAAATACACACAAATATTTCCAGAAACAGAGAAATACAACAATACATGATTTCTATTAATGAAAGAAATGTACAAATACTATAAAATTACAAAGTGAATGAACTCGATAGAATGGTGGCAGCTTATATTTGAGAAGAGATGTGACGGCTACACTCATTCACAGGAACAATATGAGTACAATGAGGTTCTGAAGGCATTTTTACAATAAACATGAATGCCAAAACCCTAGACATCCAAAAACCTAACCCTAGGAGATGAAGCACCAAAAGTCATGTGGGCCACGTTGGGGTAAGTTAGTACATCAACTTCCCAGGGTCGTAACTTTTGCATACGATCTCTGTTTTAGGTGTGTGATATCCCGTTGGAAAGGTATTTTCGAGAACTACACATTATTCCATCAAACTATAATTTTGTCAATAGTTTGAGTATGGAAAGCCAAAAAAATGTTTTTTAGGGCCTCAAAACGGCGTCATATGTACATAAATATGTGTTGAGATGAAAATTGCAAAAATAGGCTAGTTGGAATAGATGGGCAGCCACCAATATCCACCTAGATGTTGTGTAGGGCTCCAAGACAGCCTCAGAAGTGCAGAATCCATAATTACAAAGAAGTTTCCCCATTACAGAGAAACGTGTTGAACTGAAAACTATCAAGATGAGCCAGTTGGAATTTGGAACGAGTGGGTGGCCACCAATATCAACCTAGATCATTCCTCCCCCCTTAGGAAGCAATGGTCTCCATTGCATTGAGTTCCCGAGGAAGAGGGGAAAGCTTTTACTGAATCTGAATCTTGGTGAGCTGCGTGCCTTGTTGGAGAATTTGTGCTACTTGGTCTGTGGAAGGCTTTCAAGAACCTATTGTTGGCGGAGTTGAGTCTGTTCCACCAACCTGTTGTCTCTGGGCTTGACGGGGCATTATGTAGGCACCATCATAGGTGAATAAACAATACCTTCTTTCTCTTATGCAATCTTCTTCTGCTGGATAAAAGGTGTTGAGGCTATAGTAGCCTTCTGTGCATCCTTTGAACATATTTTGAAGAGGATGAATTTTGCAGTATGAGAGATTACCTTGCGACATTATTTTGGTGGAACAGTAGTAGGAACTGCATTTGGTATCCTGTAGAGTTGACCCCCCAGAGTAATAATGACACTACGGGGTCGAGACTCATAATCCTGGAAGCCCTTTCTTGTGTAGAGAATCAACCTTGCTGAAAAATCTCTGCACCCCAATGTCCATCATCTGAGCTTTCTCCTCTAGTTGCAGCATCAATCCTTTCTTGGTAAAAACCTTCTTGACCTCAAGGATGGTCTCTGTCCTATCTTCAATTTCTAATGCCTCTAATTCCTCTTTGGTCTTGGAGTTTAAGAACCTAATAATTTCAGTGGCCTCTGTAGGCCTCTCTCCCAATTCTTCCCTTATCTTGTCAATTGCTTGTCTGGCTCTCTGTACCAGTTCATGTTGTTCAAACACAATTTGTATTAGTGGCCATATTTATGCCATTGAATTGCTAATGTCCATCCAAATGTTTTCTTTGGCTTCAAAGAGTGTCTTAGCCATGACAATCTCTTTTTGAATCTTTTGTATTTCTTGAGTGAGTCTTTGTGATTTGTGCATCTCTATGTTGTAGCTGGACTGGAACATGGATTTCACCTTCTGGAGGTTTTTAATCTCTTCTTGCAATATTTTAATTTCTTCTCCTTGCAGGGTCATGTCTTCCATTGACTTCACCAATTTCTCAAAAGCATCTGGGACTGTCACAGGAATCGCTGATGGAATTTCTGCTGTTGTACTAACTCCTATGATAGGAACTACTTCCAGTGGGATGACAACCATTGGCACACTCTGTTCCTTCTCTTTGACCAACTTGTCTAGCTCAGACTCCATCTCCTTTATTTGTGCATTCTGCTCCATTATTAGTTTCAACATCTCATCCTTGTGGCCTTCACTCTCAGCCATTTCCTTTGCTTGAGAATCTTTAGTGGTCGGAAGTTTCAGTTGTTTCCTAAGAGATTCTATGTCAACATTTTTCTTCTTTAGTAGCTCCTCAGATGCTTTGACATTGGATGGATCATATCCAATTTTCAATACCATCTCCTCAAGAGATTTTATCTTATTATCCTTGGCTAGAGAAGATATATTTTCTAGTTTCAACTGAGACTGGACATTGTTTAAAGAGACCTGCAACTTTGAGGCAGTAAGTGAAGTGTTTGTTAGGGTAGAGACGATCATTTCCCCAGTTTGCCTATGCATATTCATTTGATCTTTTGGATGGACATCTTTCACATCAAAATCAAATGATGCCTTCTTGTAATCAGAAGACGACTTGGGATGAGGAACCTGTGCCTGCAAGAACACCATGTGCATCCTTCCTTTCTCTGTGTCGAATGCAGATAATAACCTGTGTTGAGCTGTGGATGTCTTCTTCCAAAACTGGGCATAGGTGTTGTTAGTCAACAACTCATTCTTCTGTTTGATCAAGTTGTACTTCTCAAAGATATTAAGTCCTGCAGGCTCCTGTGAGGATTTAGCTGACAATGTGATATCTGCTTTCTTTTTGGTTGAGGAAGTGGATACTATGTGTTGGCTGCCTGAGAAGACTGATGAATGCGGTCCCTCCATAACTATGGTGGGCTAAGTTTCTTCTTCTCTAGAGCTGTCAGGTGTATGGCTAGTCTTGGTCCTCTTCCTGTAGACTTGGAAGTCTTCTGCTGACACTTCTGTGATTGAAGGAGATATTTCTTTCCTGGCTCTCTTCTCCGCTTGTACCTGTGGAGTGTAGGTCTGTGAAATGTTGGCAGGTGAAGGCTGATGTTCTGTATCTAGCAAAGTATTTTCCTGCCACTCTGTCTAATTCATTAACTTTTCAATTTCAGGCTTTGGCACGTGAGCATAAGGAGATATCTTATTTTTGAGCCTGGTTTCTGCTATAATTCTACAGGGGTCATAATGCCATGGGAAGCTTAGGATGAAATTCATTTCCTTTAAAAGATTATTGGCTTCTTCCGCTACAGCTCTGTTGTTGCATATGAAGGAACCTATTTGGCCTTTGATCCTGAGCTGCTGCTTTTTCTTGAATACCACAAAGTGAATATCATCAGTGATCACCTGTCTGATGTATTCCAAGGCAAATATTTTGACAGGCAGGTACTTTGGCATCTTGTATGGAGGTAATTCACACCCATAGACCCTGATTTCTGTATGGTTTTGGTAAAGTTACTAGTCCCCTGTTTTGGCTAAGTCTGATAGGTGCAAAATCCTCTGGACTTCCTCATTTATTCTTGGTTATGTTCTATTGCTGAGCATGCATACCACTGGATGGTAAATTTAGTCAATGAACTATTTGAAGTTGAACTCTGATGAGTTCTTCCTCACTAGTGATGTCCAAGAGGTCACTGGTTGAGGATTTTCGTCTTGATCCAACTTCTGGAGGGCAAAGGGGAATCTGTCGGTCTGGAAGAAGAAGAAAAGATATACCAGAACTGAAGAGTACCAGAACATCCCTTCTGTAGAGAACTCAAAAAGTTGTTCATGGATGCTATCAACTAGAAAATGACTGTAATCAAATCGTGTAGCGGCCTTTTCTTCAGTGGATAAAATAGACAGAATACCAAGAATGGGTTCATCTACCCATTCATCATAATAGTATCCTACAAAGAAACATAGGGAGGAAATGATCTGGTTGCCTTTGACTGAGAAGATGGAAGAATGATATGGGGGATTCTTTTTAGGCAACTGTGCGTCTTCAGGTAGGAAAAGTTCAAAGATTTGAGCTCTCTACGGGAAGGACAATTTCTAATAGAGCTCAGTCAGGATTTCAATGGAGAAGGGGGAGACAAAATCAATTATGGGTATCTGCAACATTTGGTTTATTGTTTCGGGGGTGATGGTGAATAGAGTTTCACCCGACGAAGACACAATGGCCCTTTGGCTGGGAAGGCAGTGAGCTTGGCACTTCAGGGCAAACTTGGGGAAATGGTAGGTCTGGGGAAACATGTACAGTGGGAGCTTGGACTCCCAGAGTCCGATCTCGTCACTCTGGTCCAGGAATATATCTTTGAGCCAGAAGTGTAATTCGAAGAAGTTGAATTCACACTTCAGCTCTGCAATTCGATAATCTTTATCGGCTAAGGGTATGCGATCCAGATCGACGAGAGGAGGGAGGAAAGGATTTTCTTCTGTTTTAACGGATTTAGATTTGGGCGCCATAATCAAACGGAGGTCTCAAAATGGAAAATGGTGTTGTCCGAGATTACCAAGTTTAATGGTGCTTGTCAGCGGTAAATCTGATGGTGGTTAGCTTGCAAACAAGAAATGATGGAGTCGACTGTGTCTGGATCTGTGAACAATGCAGGAATGGCGAAAGAACAAAGTTAAATGATGGAAAGGGGTGTCTGTTATGATGCGGTTGGTGAGTTGGATGAGTAACGGTCATGGCGGACAACATTGATTGGCCAACGGGCATATAGGTGTGATGTGGCGATAATTAAATGGCCAACGGGTGGATAAGATGTGATGTGTAATATGTGAGTGGAGTGTGACGTGTTGATAGGGTAGTTGAGTGCGGTGGCAGAGTGTGGCGACGGTATTGATGAGTGG
>ML800561.1:120979-132928 GCA_009831015.1 Picea engelmannii
GAGTGAGGGGGGTCCGAGTTGCTAAGGAGTTGCCACGTTATGCAGGGCCCACGCTAGAAAAACCACTAACTCTGACCCCCCCCCCCACACCGTTAAAGGCAGAAAGGTCGGGGGGGGTCCAATATTCACTGCAGACTGTCGATTTGGGCATGCTTTGATTGACCGCTGAGATTTGTGTGCTCTTTAGCGACAACAAGCCAAAGCTGTCAAATCCCGATAGACTTAGGATAAAAACATATTGCGGGTCTTTGCTAGCTTCCCTTTCTTTATTTTGTCACCAAGGGGTCAAATACACATTAGATTAACTCAAAATAAAGGCATTTAAGCAACCTTTTGCAAACTTTTATTGAAATAAAACATGCTAACCTAGTTCATAATCTAATTACTGAACACATCAACCAAGTTTAAACTGTTGGGTCAATAATTACCCTAACCTAAGACATTTGGCCAAGCTTAGGTTGTTTAGACAAATTTATTCACTAACCTATCTAATTTGGCTAAGATTAGGCTGTTTAGCCAAATTTATTCACTATCCTATCTGCATAACTTTAAAAGGGTTTGATCATGTTTAGGCAGTATGAAACAAACCAAATTTATCTCATGGGGTTTTATCTTTTCTCTTTTTATACCCTCTTTTTATTTTTATATTTTTTATTCTTTTTCTTTTTCTTTCTTTTATGTAAATCATTTGCAAAATAAAACATTATTTACAATATAACACAACTAGAGGAAGAGATTCTGATCACCAGGTGATCCTATGAAACATAGGATTATAATAGTGGCTCCACTTGGGAATGGTGCTCTTCTTGTGAGGTGCCAAGAACCGGCTACCTGATGCCTTGAAACTTCTTCTCCAGTGCTTCTTCTGCAACTTGATTTGCTTTATTCTAGCTGTAAATCTGGTGATCTTTATCAGTGGCTTAGGGCCTTTTCTTCGGGCTTCAACCATTTGATAAAAATCACCCACACATGACATACAAGTAGAAATGGTTTGTACAATGAGGCGAGTGGATTAAGATATTCATTCTAGTTGAACGTAATGCTTTTTGCCATTGATAGGTCCTCCTGGTAGATCTGCTCCATTTGAGTCCTTGAGTAGGAATGCATTGTTTCCTCTGTAAGCTTGGATTATGAAAGGGCCTTTCCACAAATTGTCGAACTTCCCATGTTTGCCCTTGTCTTCATTTCTTGAATCCCATTTCATTACTACATCACCCAATTTGAAATCATCCTCCTTGGTTCTTTTGTCATAAATTTTCTTGATGATCTCTTGGATTACTCGAGTCTGGTTATAAACCTCTTGTCTGGACTGTTGGAGTTGGATCATCTGATTGATCTTCCTTTGGATGTCATTAGGTTCTACCTGTACTTCTTGTAACAACTTCATAACAGGAACACCCAAAGAGGTGGGGAAAACATCATCAGTTCCATATACCAACTGATATGGGGACATACCAATTGATCTTTTTGTAGTCAGCTTGTCAGCCCAAAGTGCATGAACCAACTTGTTGTGCCAAGATTTCTTATTTTCCTGCAGCATATTCTTGATAATATTTACCAAACTCTTATTAGAAGACTCAACTAACCCATTGCCCTGAGGGTAATAGGCTGTAGTGTGTCCCAAAGTAATCTGATACTTGTTGCAAAATTCTATCATCTTTTTTTATCTGAAAGTTGCTGCATTATCAATTATAATCTTCCTAGGGCATCCAAATCGAGACAAAATGTTAGTTTCCAATAATTTTATAATCACGGCATCAATGGATTGCCTGGAGGGTACAACTTCAATCCACTTTGTGAAGTAGTCTATAGCTGTGAGGATCCACTTATGTTGGCCTGATGATGGTGGGTGAATCTCCCCAATAAAATCTAAACCCCACTGCTAGAATGGAGCTTCAACCGAAATAGGCTTCAAGGGTAGAGGCCAAAGTTTCATTTTGCCTTCAAAGATATGGCACTTGTGACACGAGGTTACCTTTTTATGGACATTTGCAAACAAGGTGGGCCAGTAAAAGCGAGCTCTGAGAATTTTGTTAGCAGTAGTCTTCCAAGTTAAATGCCTGCCACAATCTCCTTCATGGAACTCCTGCAATGCTTTGTCATCTTCATCTTTTAATAAACAATTAAGTAAAATACCTCCAACATCTTTTCAGTAAAGATTTCCATTCAAAATGCAATATTTCAAAGCTTTAAGTTTTAAGAATCTAGATTTAGTCTTTTTCAAACCAGAGGGAGCTTGTAAATGATGCAAGACAAAGATGAGGTCTGCGTACCATGGAGAATTTGAGAATACCTCTTTGACATGTGGAGTCGCCTGCTCTCTGTGTTCATCAACTGCAGCTAAAAAGTTTATATCTAAAGCATGAAAATTTGATTCAACCATCAGTTTGGCTAAACCTTGACCCTTGATCAGTTTGGTTGGTTTGATTTCTATATCATACTCAAGGATCACAACAATCCATTTCCCTCTTCTACCATCTGGGTTATCTCGAGTCAAAATATCTTTCACCACTGCATTAGGAACATAAGCAATGATGTGTGAATGGAGAATGTAAACTCTAAAATCTTTAATTTCTTTTACCAAGGCAAAAGCTTGTTTCTCTATTATGTTGTAGTTCAGTGCGACATCTCTCAACGATTTGCTGAAAAATGCTATAGGTTGTTCATGGCCTTCACTATTTTTTTGCAAAAGGACTGTTGCAATGGTGTGTTCATAAGAAAAAGAGAATAAGTAGAAATCTTTAGTATAATCGAGACTGATTAATATAGGAGCTTGTGTCAATCCCTGTTTTACTTGATCGAAGGACTGTTTAACTTCTGTGTTCCACTTTATTTTTGTATCTTTTTAAAGCATATTTGTTATGTTTTTGAGGAGCTTTGCCAAATTAGGTATGAATCTCCTCAGGAAATTCATTTTTCCTATGAAGGACTGCAATTCCTTAATGTTTCTAGGATGGTCTAACTTTTAGATGGCTTCAATTCTGCTAGGGTCTATCTTGATTCCATCTTTAGATATAATGTGTCCCAACAGTTTTCCCTCTTCTAAACCAAACACAATTTTCTTGGGATTT
The DNA here is from genome assembly GCA_009831015.1 of Picea engelmannii. Taxonomy (NCBI): domain Eukaryota; kingdom Viridiplantae; phylum Streptophyta; class Pinopsida; order Pinales; family Pinaceae; genus Picea; species Picea engelmannii. Next base: position 124,051 of record ML800561.1, read on the forward strand.
AGTGAGATTCCAAACTTTCCGCACCTTTCAAAAACTCTTCTGAGATGTCGTAAATGTTCTTCACCTGTTTTTGAATAGACAGTTACATCATCCAAGTATATGATGATAAATCTCCCAAGTTCATCCACAAAGGCAATGTCCATTGCTCTCTGGAATTTGGGAACAACGTTCATTAAACCAAAGGGCATTTTCACATACATGAAGGTGCCCCAGGGTGTAGTGACTGTTGTCTTCTCTTGGTCATCAGTGTGTACAAGAACTTGGTTATAGCCAGAAAAACCATCTAGCAAAGAGATCCTACTGGCTCCAACTACCTTATGTAAGATGTGATCCATTTTGGGCAGAGGATAGTTGTCTTTAAGGGAGACTTTGTTGAGATTCCTGAAGTCAATGCAGAGCCTGATTTATCCAGTCTTCTTTCTAGTAGGAACAAGATTAGAAACTCATTTTGAGAACCTTAGAGGGACAATGATTTTTGCATCATACATTTTCTTCATTTCTTTTTCTACCAGAGGCATTAACTTTGGATTAATTCTCCTAAGTTTATGCTTGAAAGGCTTATGCTCTTCCTTTATAGGGATTCTATGTTGTATGATACTAGTGTCATAAGACTTCAAATCCTCATAGCTCTAAGCAAAGACATCTACAAATTCCTTGAACAGTTCAATATATTTATGTTTTTGCTCGGGGGGTAAAGATTTGGATAGCTTAATCCTTTTTAGTTTTTCATCTGTTCCTATATTACATTCCTCAACCTCTTTCCCAGTAGGTTCGATTTTTTTCTTTTTTGCTACATCATTGAAATAAAATAGTTATTCTAAAGGAACAAACCCTCTAGGTAAGATATTATTCTTCAATTGCAAAATATCTGAGTTTTCATCTTTTTCATTTATTTCTTCTGAATCTAGTTTATTTATACTATCATCATCTAAATCTAGGTTATTTACACTATCATCATCACTATCTACATCAATGTTTGTAGACTCAAAATCATTTTTGGACTGCAGGAAATCATCAATCTGTTCATCATTACCAAACACTTGCCACTACTTGATATTTTCTGGGACAATAGGTCTGCATTTCACCTCTACTGTGTATTGGCGATTTGGATGGAAAGGTATTTTACAAGTGGCTGTCGAAGTAGCCAGTCCATTTGCAAATATGTTTTGGCCTCTAGGAATCACCTGCAAGTCAATTTTAGTAAAATATTGCAAAAAATCCAACAAAACATTTCTATAAGCTTTGAGTCTAGGGTGTTTGGCAGAATACTCACCTTTTATTTGTTTAATGATAAGTTCATAGTCACCTCTTATCGAAATTCTTTTAGAACCAAGTTTCTTCAACAATTTCAGGACGAGCATCAATGCCTCATACTCAGCTATGTTATTGGTGCATTGGAAATTTAATTTAAAAGAATGGGTTTATGAATACTTTGGTTTATGATTATGCACCCACACCCCAGCTTCAACTCCTTCTTTACTGACAACTCCATCAAAATCTAAGCTCCAGAGAGGTTTTGTTGGTTCATGATTTTCCATTGTCACTGTTTTACTTTCCTCGAGAATTGCTTTACTTTCCTCCAGATTACACACATCATCTTCCAATTGTGCAATTTGTCTATCCAAGTCACCATCATTATATAAAATGAAGGAGTCCAGGTCAGAATGAACAAAGTATAAATGATAGTTATGTGGCTTTTCTTGACTGTTGACCATGTATTTCATCAGAGTCTCTCTGTACAATCTTCTCTGTTGGTTAAACACAGGGATGGTGGCATAGGAGATGTCCAGCTGTAAAGTGCCCTTTAGCTTGCCCCCCCATGATCGAGATAATAACATGCCATATTTTGGAGGAATATCTACAACGACAATATCCATTACCATGCTTTTTGCTGGGATTTGTGCCAAGGTAATACACAAGTATTTGATCAGACCTATGCATTTAAATTTGCTTGAATCAAAGGAGTATAAGTCCTTGTAAGGCCTGGTGATATCAAGCCTCAGTTTCTCCATCATATCCTTGGGCATAAGATTGTGAGAAGCGCCAGAATCCAGCATGGCATTGTGTAATGTTTTATCATGGATATTTAAACTTATGTAAAACAGAGGAACAAAACCATTATCAGTTTGTCCCTCAACCTCAGGGCCGAACAACAGCTCAGGTTGATCATCAACAACATTCACAATATCTGTGCCTACCCCTGGTTCTATGTTTAATGCTTTGATCAGCTGTGATCTGTAAGCATTTTTGTTCATTAGTTCTGTCAGAGGAATAGGAATTTTCAGTTTGGCCAATTCACTTTCCAAGATAAAAGTGGTTGAAGTTCTGCTTTGACTCTGAAGATCTGGTTTATCAGCCACAGTTTTCTGTGTAGTAGTACTAGGCCGACTTGTGGATGCAACCTCGGTTTGAGTTGTTCTTGGTAAAGATTCAGGAGTTCTCTTTGCAGGGGTCTCTGAATTTTTCTTTTCAGGATTTTTCTTGGGAGTAGTATATGAGGTTTTCTTAGCTTCAATAACTTTCTTAGTTGGGTTGTCATAAAACTTCTTGATTCTCAAGTTGTATTTTCGGTGGACTTCCATTATTGCATTTTCAAAGGCTTGTTGTTCAGATTCCTCCTCATATACTTTGGTCTGTGAAAGGAGAAAAAGGTCATGTTCTTCCTGAGTGAAAAAAATGGAATCGTTGTCATTAACCCCCATAAGGTTTATGTGAATGTCATCTAACTCCTCAACTATCTCTTCCCCTTCATAAGCATAGTTTTCTTGATGAGGTGGAGTAATCTACTGATTAGGACCTCTCTGTTCCCTTTGGTCTTTGGGCTCTCTTTGTCAGATCTGGGGAGGATTTCTTCTGAAATTGGGATTTTGAATCTGAGGAGCAGGCTGATTTTCTCTAGGCGGGTTTCTGTCACCGATTTCTAGTCTTTCCATCAATCTATCCATAGTTCTGACCAAAGAATCAATTCTGGCATCTGAAGTAGAAGTAGAACTGGAAGGTTCCTCTTTAATTGTAACTCTTCTTTCAGTTCTTTGTCTCGCTCTCCTTGCCAACAGATTTGCCTCAACACTTACATCACTCTTCTGCATATCTTCTAGAGTGGCCAAATTTCTTTCTCTTAGTTTATAGGACATATCAACATCGAATCCATCAGGGAAATTGATTAAGGCCAGGCCTTGAGGAGGCTCAATATCAACAGGAATTGTGTTGTAGATATTATTGAAATGAATGCAATAGTCATGTACTGTCTCTCCTTGATTTCTTCTAATATTTTCATACTCAGATAAAATTTGGAGAGGGTTTTTATTTACCTCCCATCTGTTGAGAAAGGTTCGGTGAAAAGAAACAATGTCAATAATGCTCACAACAGGTAGTGCTTTAAACCATTTCTTGACATCACCAGTTAAACTTTGTGCAAAGAGACTCATTTGAACATCTGCCTCATCAACTTCCTGTAAATAAAAAAAAGTCATTCATTTTATCCACATGTTGTTGTGCATTAAGGGCTTCAGTGCCATCAAACTTAGGGATCCTGGTTTGATAGTCCCGTGGCATGTTATGTAAAGGAGCAACCAGTACCAAGGGAGCATATCTTGCTGCCATGATTGGTGGAGGAGGTTGGATGACAACCTGTATGATAGGGGGGGAAGTGACATAAGATGTGGAAGAAACAAGGTTGGGAGGTATAGACTGAGTTACTTGAGGATTGACAGAAGCTGCAACAACATAAATGGCAAAAAGCTCAATAGACTGTTGAAAATGGGTTTTAGACAGAGCTTGGTCAAGATTTGATGCTAGATCTTGCAATTTTTCAAACTCTTGAAGGATAAGTTGATCAAAATCTGTTCTAGGAGAGGGTCTTTCAGGGGTTTTAGGTTGGAGGATGGTTTGATCTAGTACTATCTTGTCCACAAAGTTATCAGATTTGGTTTTGAAAAGGCTATGCTCAAAAGGACAACTGGCCCTGAGAAGAGGATTGCTTCTCCCGTAACCTTCTGTTGCGTTTCTTTTTCTGATTAATTTTTTTGGATTATCTACTACTGTTACAGGTTCTGGATTAGGATGAGATCTAGTGTGAATTCTTTTTGGAGCCAGAACTTTAAACTTTAAGAAATCTAAATTAATATGTACAAATTTCAACAACCTCTAAACATTTATCTCTTGAAAGTTAGATCTTTGATTGTTCAGAAATAATTTTTTCTATATCTAGGGAAGAGAAATCGTAAGGATGGAAAAATTAATTGTTCAGTTTCCTAGTATGGTCACCACTATGTTAACACTCTGTAATTCCCATAGGTTGTCAAGGGTAGAAGAAATCGACACAGGTAACTTACCAAAACCATTTTCAAAACTGGGATCTAGCCCTGCCAGTTTCAGAGAGGGATCTCTCTGTAGGATTTAGATTTGTTTGAGTTTTAGATATTAGGCTAGTTAAAATAATGTGAGTTTGTTTGTTTGTTTATAAAGTTTGGCTGAAGAATTGCTTTAAACATCCATTGGGCTATGGGGTCTATGTTAAAGATTAAGATCAGATACAGTTTTTATAAGATTTCTTCACAGGGCGAGATAGTGAGAATGCTGGATCTATTAGAATTAAATGTGATGAAAAGATAGAACAAGTGAGATATTCAACCAAGCAAAGAAGCAATTAAGAATTTCTTTACTTAATATCATATGAATAACATAAAGATCTCTAAAAGACCAGAAACAGAGTGCACAAAACAAATTATGTTCATTAACTTCCTCTTAACGATTATAAACATAAAACAAAATGATTATAGAGTAAGATAAACATTAACAGAGAAAGATAAACATCACCAACATCCAAACGCAAGAATCCTGTGAATAGCCTTTTTATTACTGGTCGATCTTTTAAAAAAAGATTACAAAGATAGCTCCTTGGGCTAAAAATCAACCCTCAATACTTCAAAGTGAGAAGTATTTATACAACAATTACATCAGATCCTATCATTAATGATCAGGATATTGTGGAGAAAAATCTAACTAACGAGATTACGGATTACAAAATAATAGGAATACTGATGATCTGTTCGAATCCTTGGTGCTGATTCCGGGGAAAGTAGTTGGTGATTCATCAATTTGACTTGACTGTTTTCCTCATGCTGACTCAGACTTCCACCTCATCTTTACTCAAGTAAAGCACATAGGTCTTCCCACCTCTTTTGACCAGGGATGGAAACCTTTAGTAACCTTCTATATGTTTCGTCCATCTCAGTGTACTTGGCAAAAGTAGGCTTTGTGATGAAAATGTATTTTATCTCATGTTGGATGCTCAGGTCCAACTGTAAAGTTTCTAAGAAATCCTTGCCAGTAATGCTCCCTTGTATGCCTGCAAATTTAGAACCATCTTTTGCTACTGCGAGGATCTTCTGCTTGTAGTCTGATAGAGTGATGAGCTTATCATTGATCACTAGTAAACCTGGAAGCCCTTTCTTGTGTAGAGAATCAACCTTGCTGAAAAATCTCTGCACCCCAATGTCCATCGTCTGAGCTTTCTCCTCTAGTTGGAACATCAATCCTTTCTTGGTCAAAACCTTCTTGACCTCAAGGATGGTCTCTGTCCTATCTTCAATTTCCAATGCCTCTAATTCTTCTTTAGTCTTGGAGTTTAAGAACCTGATAATTTTAGTGGCCTCTGTAGGCCTTTCTCCCAATTCTTTCCTTATCTTGTCAATTGTTTGTCTGGCTCTCTGTACCAGTTCATGCTATTCAAACACAATTTGTATTAGTGGTCATATTTCTACCATTGACTAGCTAATGTCCATCCAAATGTTTTCTTTGGCTTCATAGAGTGTCTTAGCCATGATAATCTCTTTTTGTAGCTTCTGTATTTCTTGAGTGAGTCTTTGTGATTTGTGAATCTCTGTGTTGTAGCTGGACTGGAACATGGATTTCACCATCTGGAGGTTTTCAATCTCTTCTCACAATCTTTTAATTTCTTCTCCTTGCAGGGTCATGTCTTCCATTGACTTCACCAATTTCTCAGAAGCATCTGGGACTGTCACGGGAATGGCTGATGGAATTGTTGCTGCTGTGGCTGCTGTTGTACTAATTCCTATGATAAGAACTGCTTCCAGTGGGATGACAACCATTGGCACACTCTGTTCCTTCTCTTTGACCAACTTGTCTAGCTTATCCTCCATCTCCTTTATTTGTGTATTCTGCTTCATTATGAGTTTCAACATCTCCTCCTTGTGGCCTTCACTCTCAGCCATTTCCTTTGCTCGAGAATCTTCAATGGCTGGAAGTTTCAGTGGTTTCCTTAGAGATGCTATGTCAACATTTTTCTTCTTCAGTAGTTCCTCGACTGCTTTGACATTGGATGGATCATATCCAATTTTCAGTACCAACTCCTCAAGAGATTTGATCTTATTATCCTTGGCTAGAGAAGATATCTTTTCTAGTTTCAACTGAGACTGGACATTGTTTAAAGAGACCCGCAACTTTGAGGCAGTCAGCAAAGTGTTTGCCAGGGTGGAGAAGATCATTTCCCCAGTTTGCCTATGAATATCCATTTGATTTGCTAGATGGACATCTTTCACATCAAAATCAAATGATGCCTTCTTGTAATCATAAGTCGACTTGGGATGAGGAACCTGTGCCTGCAAGAATGCCATGTGCATCCTTCCTTTCTCTATGTTGAATGCAGATAATAACCTGTGTTGAGCTGTGGATGTCTGCTTCCAAAATTGGGCATAGGTGTTATTAGTCAACAACTCATTCTTCTGTTCGATCAAGTTGTACTTCTCAAATATATTAAGTCCTGCAGGCTCCTATGAGGATTTAGTGGACAGTGTGATATCTGCTTGTTTTTTGGATGAGGAAGTGGATACTATGTGTTGGATACCCGAGAATATTGATGAATGTGGTCCCTCCATAACTATGGTGGACTTAGTTTCTTCTTGTCTAGACTTGTTAGGTGTATGGCTAGTCTTGGTCCTCTTCCTGTAGACTTGGAAGTCTTCTGCTGACACTTTTGTGAGTGAAGGAGAGTTTTATTTCCTGGCTCTCTTCTTTGCTTGTACCTGTGGAGTGCAGGTCTGTGAAATGTTGGCAGGTGAAGGCTGTTGTTTTGTATCTAGCAAAGTATTTTCCTCCCACTATGTCTGGTTCATGAGCTTTTCAATTTCAGGCTTTGGCACGTGAGCATAAGGAGACATCTTATGTTTGAACCTGGTTTCTGCTATAATGCCACATGGATCTTAGGATGCAATTCATTTCCTTTAAATGATTATTGGCTTCTTCCCCTGCAACTCTGTTATTGCATATGAAGGAAACTATCTGGCCTTTGATCCTGAGCTGCTGCTTTTTCTTGAATGCCATGAAGTGAATATCATCAGAATTAATCATCTATCTGATGTATTCCAAGGTGAATATTCTGACAGGCAGGTACTTTGGCAGCTTGTATGGAGGTAATTCACACCCATAGACCCTGATTTCTGTATGGTTCTGGTAAAGGTACCAGTCCCCTATTTTGGCTAAGTCTGATAGGTGCAAAATCCTCTGGACTTCCTAATTTATTCTTGGTTATGTTTTGTTGCTGAGCATGCATACCATTGTATGGTAAAATTAGTCAATGAACTGTTTGAAGTTGAACTCTGATGAGTTCTTCCTCACTAGTGATGTCCAAGAGGTCATTGATTGAGAATTTCCATCTTGATCCAACTTCTCGAGGGCAAAGGGGAATCGGTCGGCCTGGAAGAAGAGGAAAAGATATACCAACACTGAAGAGTACCAGAAAATTCCTTCTGTAGAGAACTTGAAAAGCTGTTCATGGGTGTTGTTAGCCAAAAACTGACTGTAATCAAATTGTGTAGTAGCCTTTTCTTCAGTGGAGAAAATGGACAGAAAACCCATAATGGGTTCATCTACCCATTCATCGGAATAGTATCCTAGCAAGCAACATAGGGAGGAAATGATCTGGTTGCCTTTGACTGAGAAGATGGAAGAATGATATGGGGGATTCTTTTTAGGCAACTGTGCGTCTTTAGGTAGGAAAAGTTCAAAGATTTGAGCTCTCTGAGGGAAGGACCGTTTCTGATAGAGCTCAGTCAGGATTTCAATGGAGAAGGGGGAGACATAATCAGTTATGGGTATCTGCAACATTTGGTTTATTTTTTCAGGGGTGAAGGGGAACAAAGTTTTGCCTGATGAAGACACAATGGCCCTTTGGTCGGGAAGGTAGTGAGCTTGGCACTTCAGGTCAAACTCGGGGAAATGGTAGGTCCGGGGAAACATATACAGTGGGAGATTGGACTCCTAGAGTCGGATATCGTCACTTTGGTCTAGGAATATATCTTTGAGCCAGAAGTGTAATTAGAAGAAGTCGAATTCACACTTCGGCTCTGCAATTTGATAATCTTTATCGTCCAAGGGTATGGGATCCAGATCGATGGGAGGAGGGAGGAAAGGATTTTCTTCTGTTTCAGTGGATTTAGATTTGGGTGCCATAATCAAACAAAGGTCTCAAAACGAAAAATGGTGTTGTCGGGGATTACCAAATTTAATGGCGCTTGTCGACCGTAAATCTGATGCCAGTTAGCTTGCAAACAAGAAATGGTGGCGTCGACTGTGTTTGGATATGTGAACAATGCAGGAATGGCGAAATAACTGAGTTAAATGATGGAAAGGGTTGTCCGTTACGATGCAAGCGGTGAGTTGGACAAGTAACGATCATGGCGGATGACATTGATTGGCCAACGGGCATATAGGTGTGACATGGTGAGAATTAAATGGCCAATGGGTGGATAGGATGTGATGTGTGATATGTGAGTGGAGTGTGACGTGTTGACAGGGTAGTTGAGTGCGGTGGCAAAGTGCGGCGACAGTATTGATGAGTGGTTTGGCGGTTTATCAG
>ML800561.1:133017-154145 GCA_009831015.1 Picea engelmannii
TAGGCGGTAAGCGGAAATGAGTGAGGGGGGTCCGAGTTGTGAAGGAGTTGCCATGTTATGCGGGGCTCGCACCAAAAAAACCACTAACTCAGACCACCCCCCCCGTTAAAGGAAGAAAGGTCAGGGGGGTGGTCTGATATTCACTGCAGACCGTCGATTTGGGCGCGCTTTGATTGACCGCTGAGATTTGTGTGCTCTTTAGCCACAATGCGCCAAAGCTGTCAAATCCTAATAGAATTAGGATAAAAACATATAGAGGGTCTTTGCTAGCTTCCCTTTCTTTATTTTGTCACCAATGGGGTCAAAAACACATTAGATTAACTCAAAATAAAGGTTAAGCAACCTTTTGCAAAATTTTATTGAAATAAAACATGCTAACCTAGTTCCTAATCTAATTACCTAACACATCAACCCAGTTTAAACTGTTGGGTTAATAATTACTCTAACCTAAGACATTTGGCCAAGCTTAGGCTGTTTAGCCAAATTTATTCACTAACCTTTCTAATTTGGCTAAGATTAGACTGTTTAACCAAATTTATTCACTATCCTATCTGCATAAATTTAAAAGGGTTTGATCATGTTTAGGCAGTATGAAACAAACCAAATTTATTTCATGGGGTTTTATCTTTTATCTTTTTATACCCTCTTTTTATTTTTATATTTTTTATTCTTTTTCTTTTATTCCTTTTCTTTTTCTTTCTATTCTGTAATCATTTGCAGAATAAAACATTATTTACAATATAAAACAACCAGAGGAAGAGATTATAAACACCAGGTGATCCTATAAAACATAGGGTTATAACAGGTTGTTGCAGATTTCAGACCCGAACTCCCGTTTGTTCTGGTGCCCAAATTTCTGCTCAATTTTGACAGCATATAACTCCCGGTGATGAGATGTTTAGGAAATCCATTTCGGTTTGGATGTACCTATGTAGAGCCCCATGGTATTTCATAACTAGATGTCACTCAGAGTCTTTGATACCCATCTTGGTACGTAAGGTATGGCAAGTATTTGTGAACTCCGACACTGTTTGGCCCTTCTCTTGCTGCAGTGTGGTCCATCTCATGTACTGGTCTTCGTAGTTATCAACAAGGTAATATTGTTCCTTGACGACATCCACAAAAAAATCCCAAGTGGGCTCGACCCCATATTTTCCAGATTCCTCTGTGGAACTTTGCTCCTAGTAAGTTTCCCACCAATGTTTGACATGGGGGAGAGCCTTGAGGAGTTCGAAGGTGATATTTTCCCTAGCGATAAAATACTGAACAAAGAAATAACCTTCTAGCAGATTTAACCATTTTTCTAGGGCATCTGCATCTATTTGACCTTCAAATATAGAAATATCAAATTTAACTTGTACCTTGAAGGGAGAAGTTCCTCCAAAGTGGTCGCTTGATGAAGATGCACCTGTTGCTATCGGAAGGCGTTGAAGGATGTGGGCAAAATTATCCATTATTTCATCCCTATGTCATGCTTGAGCTTGCTCAAGAAACATGTTAATAGAATCTTCTGCTCCATCATTTTTCTTTTCTTCTGCCATGGAGGGTTTCCTGGGCGTGGGAGAGCGATTGTCCTGAAGAGAGACAAGCTTGAGAAACAACTTTCTATACTCAGACCTCGTCGAGGACATGCACTGAAAAATGATCAAGAGCAGCCTGCTCTGATACCACAGATCTAGATTATTTTCGGAACGAAATGAAAACAAATATATTACAATGAAATACACACAAATATTTCCAGAAATAGAGAAATACAACAATACATGATTTCTATTAATGAAAGAAATGTACAGAGACTGTAAAAATATAGAGTGATTGAACTCACTAGAATGATGGCATCTTATCTCTGAGAAGAGATGTGACGGCTACGCTCATTTGCAAGAAGAGGATGAGTACAATGAGGCTCTGATGGCCTTTTTACAATAAACATGAATTCCAAAACCCTAGACATCCAAAAACCTAACGCTAGGAGATGAAGCGCCAAAATTCATGTGGGCCCCGTTGGGATAAGTTAGTACATCAACTTACCGGGGTTGTAACTTTTGCATACGATCTCCGTTTTAGGCGTGTGATAGCCCGTTGGAAAGGTATTTTCGAGAACTACACATTATGAATAAAACTCTAACTTTGTCAACATTTTGACTATGGCAAGCCCAAAAAATGTTGCTTAGGTCCTCAAAACGACCCCGAAAGTACAAAAAGATGTGCTGAGATGAAAACTGCCAAAATAAGCCAGTTGGACTAGATGGGCGGCTACCAATATCCACTTGGATGTTGTGTAGGGCTTCAAGACAGACTCAGAATTGTAGAACCCATAATTACAAAGAAGTCTCCCCATTACAGAGAAACGTGTTGAACTGAAAACTGTCAAGATGAGCCAGTTGGAATTTGGAACAGGTGGGTGGCCACCAATATCCACCTCGATCAAAAAAGGGATCCTTTTGAAAGTCGATATGCATATTAGTAGAAATCAACTCCTCATTCTATGATGCTCCGATCACAAGGGCACTAAATTTGTTTTTTCCTAGCAGAGAATATGAGACTCTCGTAGATCCACGGGGTGGGGAGAAGGACCCAGAGCCACCCTTGGTACCACCAGATAAGCGAGAAACATAGGTAGATATCCATGTTAGTTTCCCTCTCATAAAAGATCCATTTCCTGGCTATTTTCCCACTTCTTTCCATTGTTCTTCTCCTTCCGAGTTCATATTTACTTGAGCAACGAATTTCTAGTAGTCTTTGGTAAGGTGTCCATATTCGTGCCACACTTTGCATTTAAAGGGAATTTGCTCATAGTCTAGTTGCTGTAAATGCTTATAGTTATCTAAAAATATCATCATAGCCTCAGGGAGGCCCTTTTGTAAGTCGAATTCCACATAGATTCTCGCACATGAAAACATGTTTTCATGAGGTTTAGCTCTATCAATGTATTTCCCTAGGGTATTGCCAATGCATTGGAGGGCATCATCGTTCCAACAGTGGAAGGGAAAATGGGGAAGTCAAATCCATACTGGGAATGTAGAAGGAATATCGTTCTACAGATGAAATCTAACGACCATCTATTTAGATATAAACCTCTTCCACCTAGGAAATACAGACCGCTTCTGAATATCAAATCCTTGTCCTATTTAAATTCAAACAGGAAGGAAAAAAAAACCTCAGCCATAAAAGAATTGATGAGCTTTCCCTTTAATAAACAACTTCCAACATTTCTACACCCAAGAAGCTATAGCTCAAGGAGAAGGCTAGATCCCCGTGAATTGACCAATTAATTGCCTATCTGCCAGAGCAATAACCTTTCGCCTGAAAGAAGACATAGGGAGTTTGGCCTCCAGAATTTCCTCAACTCTCTTGAAAAATATGGTTGGTTGCGCCTTGGAGTTCTTAGAAAGAGCTAAAACCATAGCTTGAAAAGCTAGGGCATCAATATCTGAGGGGAGGTTTCCCTGCACTAAAATCCATTCCCACTCACTCAAGATTAGGGTTTTCAGAACAAGGTTTCGTCTTTGTGCATGATTGAACAATGTTAATAAATTATTTATTATAAGTTTTATTTGCTTCTTTTATATTATGAGTGTTACACTTTTTATTATATTACATGGTTATAACATGAATGACACAACATTTTTTTTATGTGAATTTGTTTTACATATAAATTTATAATTTTTGTGATATATTTTTAATGAGAAACAATCTATTAAACTGAAACCTTGGTTAAACTTTGGTTTTGTTGTAAGCCCTTTTTTTTTTTAATTAGTGAAGATGGGTACCGATACTAAAGCAACACAATTCTGTTAATTTTGATCAACACTACTCACAAGAATACATACTAGTACTCAAACCACTGTAGTTTGTGTTTTTTCTAAAAAGAACTGTAACTCGAAAACGTTACATTTAGAAATTTATATTCAAATACCATAACAACAAGGAGAAAAAAGACAAAGAAGACACGAAAACATCTAAGATGCAAAAGCTCTAAGAAAGACGACCAAGTTAAAATTGGCACATTTTGCAAATCCTACATATAGGATATGGATACACACTAGGATTTGAACCTAAGCTATATCCACAAAAAAACACCCTTACTTAGGGGTATAGCATATGCTAACAAGATAATTCCTATTGTACTTAACATATCGTTTATGAGAAATAAAAAAGTGTCCTTGTGGCTTCATTTTCTAATTATATTAAATAAAAAACACCCTTAATGTATCATTTATGAGAAATAAAAAGGTGTCCTTGTGGTTTCATTTTCTAACACTTCATTTTCTAATAATATTAAATAAAAAACATCCTTAATGAACTACAATTTACCTAGACAATTAAGGCAAGGTTATATTATTAAGTATTCCATAACTTTGATTCTTTTATTATTCCTTTCCTAAATCCTCTTGATTAAATACAAGTATAGGTAGTTGGCCAAGCCTTAAATTATTCCTTTCCTAAATTCTCTTGTATTATTTGATTAAATATAAGTATAGTATAGGTAGTTGGCTAAGCTTTTAATTATTCCTTTCCTAAATTCTCTTGTATTATTTGATTAAATATAAGTATAGGTAGTTGGTTAAGCTAAATATCGGTGACTTGGACCATATGAAAAAAACATCGAATGTCAATTAGCAATCACTATGCTATGGTAACATGGAGGTCAAAAAGTGAAATGAAATATTACATAGTCACTGTAAATAATTATGGTAACATGGAGGTCAAAAAGTGAAATGAAATATTACATAGTCACTATAAATAATTAATAATAATAATAATAAATTGTATCTTCAAAATATATTTTTGAGTTAGTTAGAGGCAATAATGACTTCAACCACCTCGGATGGGGTGTTAAATGTACATCATGACTTGATGGGCCAAGCTGTCGCCACCCACCTGTCTCCCTCTAATGCAACGATCTTTTAATGCAGACGGGATGGTTTGGGATTGGAATTGGCGGGAGTTATTAGGCACTTTGGCTCTCGTCACTCAATATCATTCCTAGGGAAAGGGGAAAACCGAAACGGGAGCCAACCTATTACAGTTCTATAGCTCGACGCACTAACCTAATGAATTTCATGGCTAACAATCCCATTCCATATTGGGCTTCCTCCTCCAATCCAGCCCAGACTCCATTTCGCTGGGATTCTGGTCTAGTTTATGTCGAGGAAAAGGACCCTCCAATGTCGCGGTCGTCTAGACAAGGCTCTCCATAGACCCATGTGCTAGACACCTCTTATCTTCTGCCCCAATTCACAAAGTGCTATGATATTGGGCTAGCTTACATTGAGGAGGAGCTTCCACAACCACAGGACAACCTTGTTCCCGAGGATATGGCTCCACACTCACGGGATGAAAACACAAGCATTCAAAGTCAAGAGAACGTGCATCCAAGTTCACCCCCAAGGTTTAGCTTCTTAGAGGAACATCTGCGCCTCATCTTCAAAATGCGATGGGACCTAGTCGACCAAATCCACCGATAGGAGGACCTCCTTCTTCGAATGAACATATTCTTTGCAGGATTGTCCAACGAACCAACAAGCAACATATGTCCGACTTGCGACCAAGCCTTTCAGTTCACCCCAGGACCTTGAGGTCTCATGGATCGCAACCATCACAGGTGTTGTTCATGACCATAAGAATGCAGTTTTTGGTAGATTATAGGCAATGAGCAATGACCCATTGTTTTATTTTAGTCTCCTCTTTCGTTCTAGCTCTATAGACAAGTTATAAATCAAGAGTTATACTCTTCATACTAATCTTTATCTGGTACTGGTTTCTTATTTTAGTAAACCAGATCCCAATCTTTTTTGTTTGTATTTATCTGTGACAATGTTTTTGAAATACTGAAATAATACAAAATTTTTACTTACCAAAAAAACAATGACTTCAACCGAAAGGCTACTTTAACAAACTTTAATGATTAAGGATATTAGAAATAAGAAAAGAAGCATGGAATATATCATATTGATACATCAATATTAGTTAAAGCATATTTTATAAATAATCAAAGGTTATATTAAAGGATATAACCTTAAATAAAATATAAAGGATAATATGTAAATGTTTATTAACCATCTTGAATTATATATATATAATTTTTTTATAATATGTACTTGTTTATTAACCTCCATGATTATACAACTATATATTTTCTATTTTTTATTCAAATTCAAATTTTTAAAGATTTTTATTAAGATTTGTATATTTATTTCTCACTTCATTTCGATGTAAATTAATTTAATTTGTAATATTAGTTCAAGATTGTTATTAATTTACTTTGTCGGGTTCAATTTTCCATATAAAATTTGTGCAAGTTTAAAAAAAATATTAGTTACTTATTGTTGGGTTAATATTTAACTAGTTCATTTACCATTAACTTAGTTAATCAAGACCATCGATTATCATCGGTTTTACTCTATCATCGATTTTACTCCATGTATGAAAGATTAATCATGAAATATAACCATCTCTTTCTATATCCCTATTGAGGGAGCATTTTTTTTTTCTTTCATTTTCCATTATCCTTGAATCTTTTGGGTTTGTTGTAGTCTACGTAATCAGATGATGCATTCAAGAAGAGAGCACATTAGGGAAAACACATTAAGACACACACGATGCTCAAGAATTATTTATGGGAAGCTTAACCAACTGCTTTTGTATTTCATCTTTATGAGTATATATATATAGGAGAAATGGTTGGAGCGATTGTACCCTCTCCAACTAATCATTCATTTATCCCTTTATTACATATATATTTAATTAATGTCTTATGTCTAATGTATGATATATGATGACTATTACAAGGGTCACGAGGCCTCCCAACATCTCCCCCACAGTCAAATCCTTGCTCATCCCGAGCAAGTGTGCATATAACTAATGACTTGTTACTCTTTAGCCTTCGTCTCCAATTTGGTAAATGCATGTGTAGTCAATGAGTCTCGCAATGCTTTGCTCCCACCCAACAATGGTCCTCTTGATCCTATTGTTACACCTTTCTCTCTGGTTCCTTTGGAGTGATGAGTGGCTCGTCCTGGGCTCATCTTGCCCTTGTACACACCCTAAGGTAGAACACCATGCTTCGGCCAACCTACCATTTATCTGCTTTCTGGCTTCTCAGGTCACAACTCAAGAACTATTTTGTAACTTTTATACCACGGGGCTCAATCAATTTGGTATTTATTGTGCCATCATCTTGTCTTTTAAGCTCTTATGTGTGTGTCTCATCATCTGATCTATCTCTCTTGAATGCCTTTATCCGCTGCCAAAATGCTCATCATCAATGCTTAATATTTTACTGTTTTTCTCTACTGCTCGTCAAACTTATATGATTCTTTATGCTTTCCTGGTATCTGAGAATATATAGAGTCTGCATTTGATATTACATGAAGGATAACTTGACTACGACTTGACTCAACGACTCAATGGAAAAAGAAAGACACTTTTGTTGGTACCAGACTTTTACAACTCAATAAAATGTTGTCAACTGGGTATCGATCGACATCGGAAAGGAACCGATCTCATCAGCTAAAGACTAGCTTACATTACATAGGTGGATGGGATCACCTGCCTTTGAAGACTCGCGTTTAATCCCCTCCTTTCATTTGACTCAATTGTTTACTTGACTCAATCCCGTTACTTGAGAACTTTTTCTTTTTTTTCTTGACTACTAAGATAACATTTTATTTTTATTGTTTTTCCGACTACTAATAGTAACCAAAGTACTTCCTTCATGCTACTTTTGCAGTTCTCATGACTCTGTATTCTTTACAATGAATCCTCTTTGTACCACTCTTCCAAAAAACCATAGCATTACTCACTACCCAATGAATTAATGATACTTAACTAAAGTGGACAATTGATATTCAAACCTTCATTAATTGTGCAAAACTTGTTTAGATGCTAGTGAATCCTCCAAAGATGCCATTGTTTCAACACTTGAGAACTCCTCCACTTCTTTGCATTCGTTAATGTTGAACATCATTACAATGGTCAAGAATGAAGCATTGGGGCATTTATGTTCACCATGTGATACATGTTCAATATAAAACACCACTCATGTAGGTTATCATTCAAGCAAACATTTTAATCCCCAACTTCAGTCTCAGTAAATTGAAATGTTGTGTCATAAGTCAAATTAGCACTTCAATCAATGCAATGTAAAATTGCATGAAGGAAATTGATATAATATTGAACGTGGACAATAATCAACTAGATTTTTATGTTGGATGTGTACATACTACAAATGCGCCCATATGAAAAAAAAATGCAGATATACCCTCAATTGATTTGTTGAATCTTATACACATATCATTCCCTTTGTTTGCACATGGGCATATATAGATAGCACATATTAAAAGCATAATATTCAAACCAGATTTGACGACGAAGTTTTGACAAAAGCTATAATATCCAAAGTTATGCGCTTTCTTTTGCTAGGTCATTTGTCAGTGCTTCTTCCTTTGTTGTTGCTAGATTATGGTCACAAAGTTCCATTTAATTGTACAAATGATCATTTTCAAACTAGGCCGTGTGATATACCACAGTATTTTTTTGAGGGCCTAGGGCTGCCAACGATCGAACTTCCATCCGTGCCACCTTTATTTCACTGTCAAATCATAGCTGGCTTTGTGAACACTTCACTGCATGACAACAACCATTAAGTCTATTCAAAACTCTATAAACATGACTAAATTTTCCATGGCCAAAAATTTTGTAAACACTTCTGCAAATGGGAGCAAACGAACCAACCAAGGGTTTGGATGTTTGTCAAGTTTCCAAACGAATTTGGGAGCATCTATAAATTGGAGCAGCTAGACAAGTCAATTGTATGTGGACAAACGTGAAAAAATGTTATCGATTCTCTTCTAAGATCATATCTATAGGATTTTGTTTGAACTCTTTGCCAAAATGACCTCAATCTCTCACACGAACAATCTATAACATCCCACTCTATTGAGCACACTATTATTGACTTATTCTTTGAGGACACTTGCTTGCAAGTGATCTGGGTATGGTACATTGTGATTTCATTCAGATTATGGGTTATATACGATGATGTTGAGGTGTTATGGCTTATTGATTAATTGATTTATATATTGACATATGATTTTGATAATTTGTCCTGAGTGTGAAGGACACGTGACAGGTAAAGGATGCTGATGGCATCGATGAATTCCCTTGGGCTCCGGATTGAGTCAGGGAGTGGATTGTATCTATTGAGTATTTCATTTCACACACATATGTTGTATGATTGACTTTAGTATGATTTATGTGTATGGAATTATTGACAATGTTTTTGTCTGTGGATGCAGGCTTGATGATGCTTTCTAATTCGACTCACATAAGGAGTAGAGGGGCCATGCACATAAACCAAACATTTGAGGGAGAGGTGTTGCAGCATCCTTGTCACATCCTACTATCACTCACACCATGGTCTGAACGGTAGGTTAACAATTACCTAGTTTGAAGGGTCCATGATGCCGTGAGGGAGGAATGAGACAGTCGCTCACGAATATTTCTAAGGAGCGCACAATAATGCAGAGTCCTTATTCCTTAGAAGCCCTTAGTCTCTCACAAGGTCGACCACGTAGAGTGTTGATTCCAAGGGTCGAACAACTTCCAAAACAAGTCTAAGGCGAGTGGCACCCTTGGAGCATGAAGGTGTGTCTTGAAGGGCACGTCACATAATTAAACTTGAGTCAATAAATCTAGGTGGCCTAGAAAACATTGAAATAATTAGACCTTGTTGGATTAACTAATTAATTAAACAATAGTGTATTAGTTTAAAAGCCTAACAAGAGTCAAAGCCTAAGTCTAAGATTTTGCCTAAGTCTATGTTTGATTTGGGGACTATCTAAAATATTAAAATTGGGATAAATCTAATTCTAGGAAAAAGGTGGTAAAATCTAAAGATTGGATGAAATGCACATGTGTGCATGAATTTAATATTTTTTTTTTTTAAATAGAAATAAATAATAACTTGAGAAGTTGGGTGTACATAGAATGGAATCTTGAGCAAATCTACCACTAGTATAACTAGAAGAAGACTCATAATTAAACTCTAACTAAGATCTAGTTAGGAGACACTCATTAAATGAGAATCCGGGGAACAAAGGGACACCTAGGAGTGAAAATAGGAACACATTGAGGAACGTGAGGGAATATGACCCTTTTTAAATAAAATAAAACTGGTAAATACCAGGGTGACTTGGGGAGAATGTGACAAGTGTGTGAGTGAATAATCCAAATTAAATGAACTAAAAAGTTAATTATCTGTGCATGAGGACATGTGTCAGTGGAGAAATTTCTATAAAAATAAATAAGGTAGAAGTGAAAGGGATGGGATTTTATGAGCATAGTTATGCTGTAAAATTTTTATTGGACTGTGTTTTACTTGTGGGAGTTGGGATACCAAGCTTGTAAAAAGAGTGGAAGCTCTTCCTTGTGAGGCAAGTCTTAGAGCTATTATTGTTGGTTCTTGTGTGGGGGATAAGGGGGAAGAAGAGTACCCCTAGCATTGGCTAGGAGGTATCGATGAATTCTCTGTGATTAGCAAGTGAAGGAAAGGAAGGAGCGCAAGACTTGAAGGGCATCTTCATTACATCACCTTCATTGGTCTTGGTATTTTTATATTCTGAATTTATTTGTAGCACTAGTGTAGTAGTATGTTAGACTGATAGGATCACTGTAGAATCACTAGAAATCCCAAATGCCAATTGTTACAATTGCTGTCAATGAATATTAGTTCAGAGTTTATATTTTTAAATTACAATTGCTGCCAAGCATATAATAATTGCAGTGTTTATATTTTAAATTTTCGTTGTAATTTTGGAAGTTTTCCACTCTCTAATTTGGGGAGGCTTGATCCTCATTGTGAAACTCAAATTTATATTGTCAGTGGTATATGTTCTAAAATTGTATTTTATCTATATTTGAATTTTGAATGATCAGAGTTTTTAGTTGAGATTATTTCAGAATTTAACAGTGCTTTGTTCGCTGGTAAACCAAGGAGTTAGTTCTGAAATTATATCATGAGTTTCTTTGTTGGATTTCATTTAAATCCAAATCAATTCTTATGATGGGTTGTCTGTCGAAATGTATACTAGATCTGAAATTGTACCATATCTTCCTGTTTAAGTTTACGATAATTCATTTTTGTTGAATGGTGGATCCCCGTTGAAATTTTGTTAAATTTGAATTTATTGTGTATCACTGTTGAATTTGGTTAGTTCGAAGTTATTAGTAGCGTGGAACCTCTGTAATTTTTTTTATGTAAATCCATTTTTTTTTTGGGATTGTGGGATGCCCATTCGAAGGTTTTCGAGAGTTTTACTTACTTTTAATCCTAGGCGTTAGCCCTTTTTCCTTGTCAAGTTATGCATGTGACCACGGGCTAGAACCTAGCGCTAGCCAAAAGGGAGCTATTCGGAGCTCCGGGACTCCGGTGCTCTGAAGTTTTTTTTTCAACTTCAACACCCAGAGTGTTACTGACCGAATTCGGTCATAAGCGGAGATGACCGACAGATGTAGGCTAACCCTACCCTTGACCTTCCTTCGTTAAATTTTAAGAAATTAATCGAACGACTGACGAAGATTCTCCTCACGTGAGAATCTACGATGGAGATCCACTCCAGAACTCCGGGCTTCGAGGTTTTTCTCCGCTTTCACAACTTTAGACCGTTTCACCTAGATCGCCGAACTGCTGAAGGGATTGAAGATTTGATGACTTACACACCTCTTTAGATCAATGGTTGTTGTCCACTCAAGAATTTGGAACTCTGGGAGTTCCTCACCTTTTTGCAACAACTTCTTAATTTCATCGGAGTACCGAATTACCGAACCTCGTAAAAATGAAGGCTCGAGATCTAACGATCCTTGATTAGTCTCTAGATCTACGACTATCTTTCATTCCAGGACTTCGGAGCTTCAGGGTTTCTTAGCCTTAGTCAGTTACGACTCAAAATTGCCGAATTATTGAACCCCTTGAGGATCCAACAACTCGCATTCGCCCACCGATCTACGGTGTAGATTCACTCTGCGACTTCGGGCTTCAGGGCTCACTTAATACAAACAACTCTAAACTGTCGAAATGATGAAGTCCGAAGGACTCAGGGTTTAACGGGTGTGCTCTTTCTGTCTAATCTAACGGTTGTGAGGATTTCGACTCCTCACAAACCAATCTCATCCACCAGTTCTTAAACAATGAATTTTTGCACTCCTTGAGTCCCCTCTTGAACCCTGCACATGTTGTTTCTCCTGAGCATGTCAATTTTGAAGTAAACTCCAGCGCTCACTTGCACTTCCCTTTTGAGCACTAGACTTTAAAAGGTCTCCTACGCACTTAATGCACCTAATCTATGTAGGTTTTTCACTTTCTCTCATGAGCTTCATTCTTCCAAAAATTTAATGCCTCTGCCCGCCTTGAGTGGTCTTTGTGCACACCGGGCGTTGGTCCTTCTGAACTTTGGGCCTTCAAGAGGCTCGTCTACGCACTTCTGGAGTTATCCCTGGACTTGTTTGCACTTTGAGACCCATAAGAGAAACTTCAGGTTTCTTATACAACTTTAACTCATTCTCAGAACGAACATTCACACGATTGCAAAATTTTCCTCCTCATAATGTCTTTTTAATTTAGAAGGTACAAAGTAAGCTTACATTTCCTCTAAGTGTTTGAGAGCTTTTCTCTTCTCTTCCTTTCTCTTTAAATACATTTACATATTATGCTAACTCATAGTATCTATCTACTTGGTTGTACATTACAGAAAAATGATTGATGCTTGCAAATTTATTGAAGGAAGAGATGTTGTTAAATGGTGTGTGATAAGATTTTTGTTTATATAGTGCATGATAATCATATGACAGATTTATGAAGAGGTGGCATATTATCTAGATGATGTTTAACTAATGTTGCTGTAAACTTTTAGGGAAGGGAAATTTGTCTAATATTTGAGGATTTAATGATTAAATTTGTGTTATGATTAAGTACTTTAATGTTATGTAATACTGAGTCTAGAATTGAGTTTGGGTACGTGAACTAGATGCTTCCTTGTTCCTCAGAACAATCGCCAGTATTGAGACCTTAAATGGTCAAAATCAATCAGATGAATCCTAGACTTGAGCATTGATTATGTGTCTTGGAGGTCCTAACCTTGCAGGATAGGTTGGGTGGGTAGACATTGTATGCCATCTTATGTGACGTGGCAGATCCTTAATACATTGAAGTTGTATCTAAATCTAGTGGTGCAATGAGATGAATGAAATAGAATGTGTATTATTGAAGTATGTTAATGTTGAGTAATATTTGTTCTTGATGTTTTCTTAAAAAAAAAAATCACTACTGTACCCACTTGATTTTATGTTGTAACAGAGGGGATGTTACACAATCATGCCTCCAATTTTATCATTTGGGCATAGTACTTGAATATAACACTCATCAAGTCTTTTCTTGACAATAGAATTCCCAAGAGGTCGTGCATTCCCAACTTCACTTCCATATCCTATGAGTTCTGGTAAATGGGAGGCATAACCAAGAATCGAAGCACATAAACTATGATGATAAAATAATGAATCTCCGTGTGGAAGAGAAAAAGTTGAAAGTGCATATAATGATTTCTTTACTGTGGTTACATCTCTAGATAATAAATCAAGTTTATCAAAACTAAAAGCACATCCTCACAACTTATATTTTCATTGATTCACTTCTTTATTTGCACCGATTTTGTGCTTAATCATATACAGTGAAATGCTAAAGTTTTCTCAAAGCAGGACTATACTTCACCAAATGCATAGTAAGACTCTCTGAAAACTCCTTTAACTTCGTGGCACCTTGAATAAGGTCGCCCATAAATGTTCCACATACTGGATCCAAATCCACAAGGTTCACTTTCTTCGGTAGGCCCATTTGGTCCCATAAACACATGCTCCATACTCCAACCAACCCACCAAACATTTGATTGAATTCGAGAGAGGTGATAAAGTATCCACTACCACTGAACACATCTTAATTCATATAAAACTAGCAATGGGATTTGTCAAGACTTCACCCATGTAATTTGCCTCTGTGATGGGCCCTCCACATATTTTATAATGCTCTTTGTGTTTTTAACCATGGGGAATGCCTTGAAAAACTTGTGCTTGTGCTCTAGGGGATTATACAAGCTTGAGAGATTGACTAAAATAAAATAACTCTACAAGGACCGCTACTATACCATTGTCATTGGTATTTATATTTGTATTTTCATTTGTGTTGCTTTCATATGAAGGTTATGAGTTTAATGAGCATTGAGAAAATGGAGCTTGGTACATAAAAAACACTTATACATAAAATTATGGCAACCCAATGTTACTTCACATGCACAAATGTGAAAAAATATTAAGCCTCATTTAGATTTGGCAACATTCTTCAATACTAAATTTTTCTTTGAGCATATCTTTGTAGTGAATCAATAATGCAATACTTTCAATGGAACACGAGCATTTATCTAGCAATGGAACATGAGCATTTATCTAGCAATGGCTTAACGACACTAGCATTTATGTAACCAATGTGTCTGGTTTTTGCATGTATTAAATGCATTTTCTTTACATAAGGGCAAAGGGATTCATACTCTATTACATTCAAATGGTTAAAAAAACTTACTTATTTGTCTTTTTCACTTTTAATGGAACTCTCAACTTTCTCATGTAGGCTTCTCTAGTGCTCCTCTCACCCACCAGGAAGAAGGTTGCTCCAAGATCCTCTTCAATGGAAGCATATCAAACAATTCTACTAGCATCTCGAGCAATCCCATGAGCATCTCCAACAAATTGTCCCAGTTCAAGTCACATGGTATCATAACCAAAGTGTTTTAGTCTATGGAATCAGAGGATGCATTCAAGAAGAGTGCACATTAGCAAAACACATCAAGACACACATGATACTCAAGAAGTATTTATGGGAAGGTTAACCAACCGCCTTTGTATTTCATCTTTATGAGTATATATACATAGGAGAAATAGTTGGAGTAGTTGTACCCGTCCAAATAATCATTCGTTTATGCATTTATCCCTTTATTACATATATATTTAGTTAATGTCTTATGTATGATGATAAGTGATGACTATTACAAGGGCCTAAGAGGCCTCCCAACACGGTTTCTTCATTCATTTTCCTTCAAATTGAACATTGTTGTGTGGGTCAAAGACCACATGCAATGCCCCTTTTATCTCCATCATGAAAGATATTTATTAGGTCATTGACCCTCTTCAAGCATTACACATCGGCCCTAGTTCAAAGGAACACCTCAATCCATCTTTTAAATGAAAGACACACACCCTTATGCACATATTAGGTTATTGGCTTGATTTGAATAATCCACTTGATGGTAAAGTCATCGGGTCCACTCAAAAGAATCACCCGCCCTTTGAAATTCAAGGCCATCATGCCTCTTTCAAAGGATTCTCTTTTGAAAGGCCTTGGTAGACCATTGGGCCTCTTGGAAAGAAATTTTTTTGAAAGGTCCTTGGCGGGATTTTCAATTACTTCCTAATTAACTTAGTGAGTAACAAAAGAGTTGTGCATTTAATTATTAATCTGGGGTCATATCTTACTTACGAACTATCATGCACCATATATGCAAAGATTAGTGTTGTGTTAGCTAAAGAGTTGTAGTACTTTTGTTGTCATAGATCAAGGTTTCAAGTTGCTTAATTGAGTCACCAAATACTAGTGCAAGAAAGTAAATATCACACTTGCGGAAATTGAAATCACACTTGCGGGAATTGAAATCACACTTGTGGAAATTGAAATCACACTCGCAGAAAATGAAATCACACTTGCAGAAATTGAAATCACACTTGCGGAAATTAAAATCACACTTTTGGAAAGTGAAATATACCTGTGTTTTGTTGGTGACTTGCTCAAGTGAAATGAAGATCCCGTTCTAGTGTAACAATTATGTTTTTTCACATTCAATAACAATCCAATGTAATTATCAATCCCAAACTTCTAAAGATATCATGAATCCAAAATAAAAATAGAATAAAGTGCAACTGGAAGCGAAGTTGCAACAATGTGAGTTGCAACAACGAAGCTGCAACACAAAAGAAATCACAGGGACACAAGTTGTAGCAATGTAAATCCCAACACGACATAATTTTAAAGTGAAGCGAATTGTAGTTCCTAGAGCTGTAACGACGTCTGTTGTATTGAACTTAGAGAAATCAAAACAAAGTTAAATGGTAGCTTAAAGTTATAAATTCTTTTAACACTAATTGAATATCAATCACACATGAATTGCAACAATGTTCTACAAAAATTGGAACTTCAGTAGACTAGGAAATGAAATGATTACTGAAACAACTAAACAAAATGGAAAGATTAAATCCTACGCTAGTATACATGCAGTACCTGACTAAGGAGGGGACCCTACCCCCTTGGGAAAGGTACTGAGCTACGAAGCCAGGATCACACAATCACCAACACATCAACACACAAATGAGAGCTGAAATGGAAATTATATTGCAAAAGTTTGAAAATACAACAACAATTGAATGCTTATCACCAGAATTTTCCTCCCTCAACTCTGGGGAAGTTGAGCTTCTTATACAATATGATTGCTATCTAAAATTATACAAAGGAATGGATGGACAACCATGAGAATCCAGTTGTTCATTCGGTTACAATGGTTTTAAAAAAGATCTATGTGTGACGACTTGGTGGAAAAACTGATTCTCCTTTTGGTCATCCATTTGCCTTCTATCACTTTCCTCTATAAAGACTATTTCATAACCATTGGTTGCAACATTGACTATTGTCTTGGCGACTTTATATTTGGAATCAAAACAACGGTGTACTCAGAGTCATAACAACCGAAAACACGTTGGGAATCACAACAACTAAAAACGTGTTTGGAGTCGGTTGGAGCCACAACATGAGTACTCTTGGAGTTGCAACAGTTGGAGTAACAACATGAAGAGTACACTTGGAGTTGCAGCAGTTGGATTGTGCCTGGAATTGCAACAATGATGTATTGAAACCACTATGGAGAGTTGCAGGTGTTGTATTACTCCCGTGTAGCAGTATTAATACATGAAAGTAACAATTTCCTTTAAGAAATATGAAATAATATTGTAATAATGGCATATGGGGACATATTGATACCTTAGTGATAAATGTGACAAAACTAGATAAGGAGAGTACAAAAAAGGGAGTAATAAATGGAAAAATGGTAAGCAAAATGTTATTAGACTGGTGGTAAAAGTATTCTAGTTTAGGAACCTTTCATCTCCCCAAGCCCAAAATTGTTGCATGTCCCCATGGAACCAACAATCACTCAGTGTTAGAGGAGTCAGGGTGACCCTTGGGGTGACTGACACCACATATTACCTCTTTTGTTGCCTCACTGGTATCTTGTTTTTTTGGCGCTCCTCTGTTTTATTGCTCTATCTGTGTCTGGGTGGCTTGATCAACCATCATGAAATGTGTACCCCAGACAACTACCTATTTTGTCTCTTTAAGTTGGGCTCTCTCTTGTGAGTTGGTAAAGGGTTCCCTTGCAGCAAGAGGGCTTGTTGCAGGGTAACTTGATTTCTCAGGTGTTGTTTGTTCCTCCTCTTATCCCCATTTTCTAGATAACTAAGGAGATTATGTCTCGAGGCCCTCGGGTTGCAGATATGGAGTGCAGAGAGACTACATGACTAACAATACCCTTTTGCACAGACGAAAAATCCACTCACCATCACAGATGGTCACAGTTTTGTAGATGGAATCCACCACACCAGCTGGCTTCCGAAAGGCAGTAGGCTTTTCTCCATGAGGTACAAGTCAGTATTATGGTGAGCATCATTTCAATATTTAATCCATTTGATTATGTTGTGTCTTATATTGCTCTAGATTTCATGATGTGTGCTTGGAAATTATGCCTTTTACCCTGCTTCACCTTGGTGGTTGACATTGTGCCCCAGTAAGTGGTTTTCCTTGGGGATGAGTTTGCTACTAGGAACTACCTTAATGAGCCATCATACTGTTCCTGACCATACTTACCACTTACCATCATCATTCCCCTCCATTTCCTTATCTCTTGGGATTTTAGGGTGTATTGACCTAAGAAGGGGCTGTCTCTCATTCTATGGGAAGAAGGGGCTAAAGGCCCAGAGGGCTTGATGTTGGGTAAAAGATAAAAGCCTTATATAAACCTTCCAGATGCTTTGCCTAGGGATCACCCAAGAAATCAATGAAACACTCATCTTTGAGTAAAGGGGACCCAAAATATAATAAAGAATGCTTAAAAGGTTAGTTGAAGGATAAGAGGTCTCATCACGAGCGAACCTATCACGTCCATGGATATCTAGTGGTATGACATTGTCATCATTTGGTCATCAAACCAGGGCAATGGATCTTAATTGCATGGTTGAGAGAAAGGGGGTCTCATCACGAGCCAACCTTCCCATTTCCATTAGGTGTTTGTGGGTGACATTGCCACCACCTGGTCACCATGCCAGGGTAGTGACCTTCAACCTCTCCTCATGCTATATTGAAAGAAAATGAAGAAAGAAAGATAAAAGGAAATTAATGGGCTTGGAAAAAGTGCATTGTGGACGAAGGTACCACACACCCTCTACAAAGGCACCCATGAATGAGACACTACGACCCCTTGTATGTCATGAGTCCTATGCCCATTGAGTCTTGACCCGAACCACTTCATTCACTTTACATGGCTTAGAGAGGGATCTCTTGAGAACTCTCCTCGACCTAGGGAAAGATCTACCCAATATGACACCTCATAAACCCTCCGATATTAAAGCTTGACAAGTCGCATAGTGTCTTTGAGCTGTTAATTGTTTGATATAGTGATCTATGAAGCACATGCTTAGATGGATTATTTGTTGATTATATTCACTTATCATGATGTTATGACTTGAGATCCTTGGAGGGCATGCTCATTTGTCTTTGTAGGACCTATTTGGTGGACAATTATGCGAGAACAAGCCTAGCTTGGGCTTCCATGGGGCTATAAGCCCACAGGTTGGATGCCAGGGGCCCGCATGCCAGATGAGAGAGATTAGAATTGGATGATGCTAAGAGAAGTATAAGGGCATACGCCCTCTTAGCCCAAACCCTAGCCTAGAGAAACTTGCCTTGGGAAGTAAAAGGGCTTACACCCCCAAGGAGGTAGCTTCTCTAAGCTCCTTTTGATTCCATTAACCCAATAGTAAAGGACCTAGTCATTTATTACTGCATTGGAGAAATAAAATATTGCATTGGGAAACGTGATTTTCGATCATTTTTACTTCTTGCTAAGTGGGCTGTTTTCCTTGTGCCTTGGGAACCTGTCAACCACTAGGGTGTCCCCATATAGGGGATACTTATTTCTTCTGTTACAAAATTGCATCTTTAGCCATTAGGGCTGCATAAACCCTAACTCATTTGCTTGAATAACTCTCTTTTTTTGCTCAAAGTTTGCACACTTATTTTCCTTGGTCCAACACACTTTTTGACAAAGTTTGAGGAGATTTCAGTGGCTGATTTTCTTGCTGTAATACATTGAATGTTACAGCCATAAGGCCGATATAATTTTCTTTAGACAAGTGTTTACAACAACCTTATCTTTTATGCTAAGAGTATTGGTTTTTCATCTTGAGTTTAGCTAGTCATTTACTAGTTTTTCTCTTGCATTTTCTACTTGATCTTTAGCATTTATTGAGCAGATTATAGTATCATTTTCTTGTTGATATATATTGTTATATATTTCTGCAAATTAGGGACAGCAGGCTTAACTTTCTGATCCAACTAACATATATTATTGCAAAGTCTCTTTCATTGTGTCTCGGGCAGGTACAATCACCC
This sequence comes from Picea engelmannii, assembly GCA_009831015.1. Lineage (NCBI taxonomy): Eukaryota > Viridiplantae > Streptophyta > Pinopsida > Pinales > Pinaceae > Picea > Picea engelmannii. The sequence goes on from ML800561.1 coordinate 152,831, forward strand.
AAAGAAGTATTATACCTATGGGGCAACAATTACTTGACTTATAAGGCATCTCTTTCCACCTTTCACTCCACTTAGACTTGACCTATAGGGGCTTCACTTCCATCCATCTCCATCTCCATCTCAACCCCCCTAGAGTCACCGAGATCGCCTCCCTAGAGTGACCTAGTCACCCTTGAAGTGCGAGACCTACATCGAGGTGACATTGGGTGTAGGATTCCCAAGTTGTAGCACTTGATTTGTGGTTGGGTCAGGGTTTTCCCAACCTACAACTTGTGCTATACCATTTTGGCAATGTTGTCGGGGAAGATTTTGAATCTTCTTCATACCCTAATGACACTTTGGTAAGCTATCCCAAATCCTTCCCCTTAGCTTACCTAACGACTCCACCCGAGGGACATTCCCTTTCCACCTTTCTTGATGAGTTCATTTTGAAACTCATCTCTCGACTCTACCTTCCTAGAATCCTTATTTCCCCAAACCTTTTCCCCTTGGGAGGTTCAAGCCTTCTAAGGTTTACTAAAGAAGTCCTCCTCTCAAGTATCCCGTTGCTAAAACCCTTTTCCATAATACACTTCCTCTTGTTCCAATGGCTCTCCTTTGGGCAATGGACCTCTACAAACCCCTTAACATGACCATTATCCAAGGTTACCCTAAAAATGTCAACATAGGTCAACAAGTGGTTTCAAAAGTTCCTAGGAAACATTGTGATAACTGTCGAAGACCACATTTATGTCATAGGCTGAGATATGGACAATGCAGGTATTGATCATGAATATGTGGCCATGAGACTATTGTTGGAAGATTGGTTGTTGTCATTGATGTCAACCCTAGTCATGGGTTTTGGACCGCAAGATTGATAAAGGTATTTGGACATGAAGGACAATGCACATGCATATACAACACCCATTAATGGATAGTATACATCATGTTGTTTCCGATGGTATGTGACACATCACGTGGATCCTCATAGATGAGGAGAAATGAATTTTTGAAGATGACAAAGTGAATTGAAGAAGGAAGTACATGGAGGCCCTGAAGATAACTAAAGAAAAGAATTACAAAATAAGAAAGTGTCAGGTCGGCCCTAATGTTAAAATGAAGTGACATAAATGGTATAAATAAACATCATTATACATTCATTTTGATAAAAGTTGAATTTCAGAGGAAATAATAAGTAAAAGAAGGCCGGATTTCAAGGGAGGATGAAGTCTTTTGGTGATGTGTTCTAAGGTATGTTATTTTCAGGTCATCTTACCATTTTTGCTATAACTTTTTTTTCTAGAACGATTCAGATGGTGAAATCGCTATGGTATTG
>ML800562.1:0-37471 GCA_009831015.1 Picea engelmannii
TATCAATGACAACTCATTGATCCATATTCATCATATCAATGACAACTCATTGATCCATATTCATCTATGCATTCTCATCAAGGAAAATACATATTACATTACATCAATCATCAATCATCAATCAATCAATCCTTTGGAATCAATCAATCACTTGACATCAATCAATCAAACCATTGGTATTAATGACAACATGATCCAACAGAGATAACCGCTTCACCTAGCGTGTCGCCATTGTTGGAAGCCACCAATTCTGTCGATTTTTATCACAGTTAAAATCATCACAAAAAGATTATATCTTTCTGTAGCTACCACCTCCTTATATTTATAAAATGCTTATGTTCCTGACCTTCGAGGCAATGATTGGGATGAACTTATCTTATGAGTATTTTGTTTGCTTTGTTTGAATTTCATGACTGCAAGCATGAAATTCAAATGAAAAAATTCGTTTGGATAATTATTTTGCAGTTTGTGTTTTTCTTATTTCATTTTACCAAAGAAACTACACCTTGAGGAAACCCATGTGTTGCTAAGCTTCAAGTTTTATAAACTCACTGATTAATTCACTACCAAAATATTTATGTAATTATGGGTATCATGACTTAATCAGTGCTATGATTGATCGTTTGGTTTTAATTTTGAAATGTATGAATGCACAAAACATTGGATTAACATTCGATATGGGTTTCATTCTCTCAAAAGTCATATCAACTCTCATATTGCTTGGTACAGGTCTAATGTACCCATGACTACACCTCACTCTGCTGTCATGTGCATTAATGAAACCATTCATTATTAGAATTGGCATTTGATATTGGTGGAGGGTTTGGTATTCATTATGGGTAATGGCTCATAGTTCTACGCGCCCTCTGGTTTTTCATTTTCAAAAACTCATTTTATCAAGATATGGCAGTGTCCAAACTTCGTAGTTTCCAGACTATTTTAGTTTGCACAGACCTCTCTATGCTACTCGTATATTGGTAGCCCAGGTATCCCCCTGTGCTATATTTTGTGTCCTTTTCACGGTGGCCATAGCCCCTGTGGTTCGAATCGAATCGAATGGTTGCCAAGCTCTTCTTTCCCATGATGATGCCATAGATGATTTGAAGGCTCACGTTTGGGATATCTTCCTCAGGAAATTTGAAGGGTACAATATTGCGGTCACATAGGCCTTCACATAGACATTTGACGGGTTTAGGGCCAAGGTCGGGGATGTGAAATTGGAGGTCACAGACGACTTTGTAGCCCGAGCGACAAGACTCCCACAGGAAGGTGAAAAGTGGTTTAAAAATTCCAAATTGGAGGATGTCCCATTGAGCTTGTTTATGACCTCTCGTGAGTCTACCTGCTGCCCTAAAGGTATTCTTATTAACCTCACGAAACCCCGATGGCATGACCTCATTTTTATTTTGAAACAATTTATCACATGCGAAGGCAGGTATGTTTTGGTCTTTTTATTCCATATCCGACTACTCATGTTATTCATAGGGTTTGAGTTGAACATGCCGTTCTACTTGTTAATGAGACTATATAAAATGTCAAAACGCTATAAGCGATAGAGCATGAAAACTCTGTTGAGTCTTTTTCATCACAGGATCGTTAAAATCCTGGTGCTATCACACCTATCACAAATCAGACACAATTGGGAGACTTTCCTAAGCCGAAATGATTTTTCCCAGACCGACAATACAGTGAACCCACATTTAAATGTAAACCCCAATTTTTATAGTCTCATGACCGAAAGTCATTGTTTTAATTCACCTGATGGCTGTGAAATTACTGAATCTGTGTCTATTGATTTGAAAACCCCCATGGTTAAGGAATCACAATGTATGTTCTCGTCCAGGAAATCGTTGTAACAGATAGTAGACGAATTAAAATGAAAAGTTTCCCTTGTGCTTGCAAATGAACCTAATCAGAATCATAATGATAAACCTACTGTAAGGAAAATTCGTAAGGGTAAGAAAAAACAAAGCTCAGATTTGAATTTTATGAATAAGATGTCTGGTCGATTTATATCTAGGAGTTTAAGGAATAAAAAAAAAGATCATTTGAGCTCGATCTCTACGATTGAGGTCAATGATCACTATTCAGATGAAGAGATAAATGATTTCCTTTCTCAGGACGATCCGAAAAGCCAATGTCTCGGGAATGAAACTACTGGTCAAGTTGAACAGTATGACTTTGTCTCTAGATTACCTCCGTGTCTCAAAGGCACAAAAGGTTTTGCTGGCATTAGCCGCAACTTGAAATAAGCCACATGGAAACAGGAAAAACCCGTTGTTGAATACATTCCACATTGGTCTGCTATAGCACCAGTGCATTGTGACACTTGCTTAGATTGGATAGAACGCTATTACAAGGACATTCTGTTGTTGTAGGCACACATAAAACGTTTGGTATCTTGCAATTCTTTACTTGAACAAGAAAACCAAGAGTTGAAATCATGTACAGAGCAAGCAAATAAAAGACCCAAGAGATCCGGTAATATAATCATAAAAAATACAACCAACTTCAAAGCCATCATAAATTTGGAACTGTTCGATCCTTCATTTGCTAATTTATAATGGTAAAAATGATTTGTTTGATTTTATTTTCATTCTGTTATGAAAAATCAAAATAGGAAGATTTAATTTTGATTTCCTTTGTTAATAATAAGACTAGCTACAAAATCTATGATTATGTAGCTAGTCAGTTTCTGAATATTAATTAGCATTATTTTCTGAATATCAATTTTGTTTTGCTATCTACAGGAAATTGATGATTATGATGCTGATTACATGGATAAAACATCTTGGATCATATGTTCTATTAATCACTAGTTTCTTTCTTTTATGTTGAAAAAACTTTGTTATTATTTTGACAAACCAACTCATACAAGAGTGGTTTCTAGTTTGATTATTTTTGTAATTCTATCTATTTTTTGGGGATTGCACCCTATCTTGCATGATAAGAGTATGTGAATCCTAAGCTAGTTTAAATAATGGTCACTCTTAGTAGTGAGGACATCTTTGGCTGGGATACATTATGGACCTATGATTTTGAAGACTGATATGGAGAAGTTTCTCACCTTTTGGCTTTAGACCTGTGTGACACTTACCCCATTATGTTTTTGCCTCCATCTTATGAAATGTTATTACGTTTGATGCAAATTTAGTCTGGTTATCGTATGGTATTTCATATTATTAAGTATTTTGATGATATATGTAATTTGTTGTTCCCTTTTACATCTGTGATCAATTTTCCATTTAATTATTGTCGATTTATTCTAAATATTAAATGATGGATCACATTAATGCTTTCAGTTGAGTTTCCTCTCTTTATAAGTATTGATTATCATAAGGTCATAAGATCTGTATATTTATCACTCTGTTGTTATATTCTTGCTCCAATGCATCTTTGAGTTTGTTCTGGGAGTATTAGCTCTGTTCTGTTACAGGTTTCCCTCATACATAGGACAGTTAGGAGCTTGAATTGCACAAGGAGATAAATTCAGTTTAGTCGATTAGTTACATGTTAGTTTACTTGTTATTTAGTTAAGTTATTTATTAATGAAATAAGAACAACCTTAATTAGCTTTGACTGTTTGTCTATTCTTATTTCAATTATATTTGTTTAGCATTCATTAGTTTAAGACTTTTAAATATTCAACATAAAACAAAAAAATGTATGTGCTTTCTTTATCTCTTTTATAAACACTTTCAAAAACATCCATTTCGCAAGATATCCCGTAAATCTTGTAAATTGTATATACACTGTTTATAATCATATGCACATATTCATGTTTCTATTTCAACACTTGTAAATTATTAAACTTATATTCGTAGTATCGTAGATTTATAGATTAGTTTCATTTCTTTTATTATTTTTAGGACTTTAGTTGGCCAATGGAGCCATTAAAACCGTCGGGTCTTTTCATTCCAAACTACTCGGGTTATTTAGACAACCCCCATCCGGATTTGACCTTCTAGTGGATGGCGTGTCATTTACGCCCATCAACACTCCCCTGTACAAATTGATATTTTTCACAATGCCCCCATGCATGATTGATAATATGATATCCATTATAAAAAGAATTGGGGATTTGTATCTCATGGAACATGACACTTATATAAGGGTGTTTGGTGCTATGAATTCCCTGCATATTCTTCCCCGGTTCGTGCCAGGCAAATTAGTGCTTTAGGAAATAATGTATCAAATTGTAATCCATGGATTAGAGGGGATATCGTATCAGGGTAAGAAAGAGATATGGCCATCACTATCATTGTATATAGGCACCTAATTCTTCTCAAACAATAAGAAAGTGCAAGAATAGGTAAACACTCTACTATCTTATTATTCTGGAGAAGAACGGTTCAAGAGGAATGACTCTAAGGGAGCCGTCAAATATCATTTCAACAAAATAGGACTCCCCTAGGAATACACGATAGAGACTTGGGATGAGGAAGAAGTGCATCACAACGCACAAACCTATGATGACGTTATATTCCATAGATGAGGTCAACCCATAGGAAGGATAACATATGAAGAAAGAGCAAGAGAAGAAGCCCAAAAGAAGGCAGAAGAGGGAGAAACAAAAGGGCCATCTCCCATTTCCGTCTTTGCATACTTAGGATCGACAGAAGAAGAAGAAACACCAACCGATAAGAAAAGAAGGGATAAAGAGAAGGTCTACAAGAAAAAGAATGATGCTGCCAAGAAGAAGAGAAAGATCGAAGCTGAAAAAACTAAAGCCAAAGCTGAAGAAGTGGCCATAGCTGAAGCTGAATCAAAGGTCGTAGCTCAAAGAGAAGTGGAACATAAATTGACAACAAAAAAAGAAACAGTGGAAGCAAGAGAAGCAACATAAAAGGAAACCAAGGAAACAACTGATAAGGCAAACAAAGAAGAGAGACAAAATAAATATGTTGAGACAAGGAACAATGACACTCAACCAATGGATACTGAAATACCATAGGTATTAATAACATGCACCAACATAGAGACATTGTTCAACGATTTAGGACTACAACTTTGGGCTCCATTTCAACCAAGTGAGGTCCCCAATTTAAGAAGATTCACTTATGAAAACAAGTTTGGCAAGATTGTGCAAAAGCAAGTAAAGAAAGTATTGATGGCTCAAGGAATGTCGATCTCAGTCCTTACGTAAGTTCCCATAACATGATATGTTAGGGAAAACCCAATATCCACCGCCACAGCTAGCACCACATTCATGAATGCTAATGAAGACAATATTCAAAGGTTGTGCCAACAAAACCAGGAGAAAGATACAAGAATCATAGAACTAGAATAAAGACTCTAACAAATGAAGGTAGACAAAGGAAATGCCTAGAGCTTCAAAGAAAGCATTGATAAAGTGAGGACAAAGATGGAAGAAGTCATCATAGATATGTATACACATATACATATTTTCCAGCAAGCGACCACCACTATCATAGATCAAAATGGTCAGGTACAAGCAGAGCTTACACAATTTAACACGATTCAAGAAAGAATGAGTTATATCGACCAATGGATCACAGATAATCCTGATGCACCGACTGAGATTTATCACCCCTATAGAATGGAGAGGAAAATAAACATCCATTCGTTAGAGAACTGCCAACAGGCTGGGAAAAGAGATGATAGAGAAAATACCAAATCAATGGAAATATGCTAAAACATATACAAGGTTGCTCAAGAATTAATTAAAGGATGTCAACTTCCTCAATTAGAATAACTTGGACATAACCTAGTCATGGAGGAGTTAGTGGAAAAATTTCAAGACAACACTAATCATCGATAAATAGTCACCGAATCAACTACAAAAGTGACCATATACCTGATAGAGAAACATATTATGCAACCTACCAAATTCCACACCATGATCCAGGCATTCATGGCTACTATGTCTAAGGATATGCAAGTCATTGAAGACAACATAGTTATGCACACTGCAACACTAGAGGAATTGATCTATCGAAGGATCATTTCCTTGTATGACGAGATATAGGTGAGGACAGTTTACCTCAAGAACAAGAATCATGAATAAGACAAAATAGCAATCATAAATTTCTATTACCTATCTTCTATTTTGTCTTTTTCTCAACCAACCCTAATTTTTTCCTTATTATGTACACTTGTCACTGAGCAAAAGGAAATTGAATAGTTTGTAACAACTTCTTCAAGGGAAATACCAAGAGTCACCTAGTAGTTACAAATAATTGTATAAAAGAAAGAAAATTCCCATTTTGTAAAGGGATCTTCAAGCACTGTAGAGACTCAAGAACTAATTCAAGGAAATATACTCTGTTAATGAATAATGAGAATCCCTCAGGGCCAGTTTTTGCAAGAAAGAAGAATTTATGTGTGAAGTTGTCTTTACCGTGAACTATTTCAAGTGGGATGTATGTTGTTCACATGGACTGTAAGAATGTTTGTTTGCTTATAGAGTGATCTTATGCACTCAATGTTATTCTACAATTTTTATCATTCTTTCGTATATCTTCAAGTCATGAGCTTATTGAGTTGTTAATGTATGCATAAATATAATTTAGATTGTTTTGGTTATATGTATGTATGCACATGTTTTTGACCTCGCACCTTTATTTCAACTACCTATGGGGGTTTTATGCAGAGTTCAATTTCATTTACCAATCACCTATTACTTTAGTATGCTCCTAGCTAGGATAGGGTAGGATAGATTAGCAATAGATTAGTTTTCTTTTAATACATAGTCTTCATCTACATATTTTCATTGCATAATCATCCATCATCCATGTTCATCGGTAGACCAGACCGCAATCAGTAAAACCCAAAACAACAATGGAAACCAGGCCAAATTATGGATGGGTCTCCTGAACCAAATGGTGCATAGTCTAGTTGGGATTGTGTATTGAGGAGTACTCCTTACTGTTGCAGGGAGAATTCTATCCCGTCAACATAATTGATGCTATAAGGAGGGCCAAATTTTATGGCTTATAGAAACAATCTGCATAATCGTAATCAATCTTTAGAAAACAACCCTGGTCCCACTCTGTTCCCTGATATCAATTATGAACAAGAAATTACCTACGAAGATACAAACCCAAATTTTGAAAGTGCCACAAGCAGTCCTGAAACTCATTCAAAGACTTGTTTTCACATACCACAATAAGAGTTCTTCCAAACTCATCACATTACACATGCTTACACAAATTTACTTGGTAAGATGCCAAAAACTTCTCAACTTCCAAGAAGGAAAGAGGTTCGCATGAAAATACATGATACCCATCCTGATATCTACGTTGAATCCGTAGATGACATCATCGAAACTGTGTTACAAGAAGTTCCACTACCCTTGAGCCAAGTTTTCCATACCCTTGTCGAACCCGAAGATAACCTTGAAGGTGAAAATCCAGAAATCGATTTAGAACAGATCATGGGTGAACATAGAGCCCAAAGGATAGAAATTATGGGGTGGATGTTCCAAGGTCCCTTACATTTGGTAGGACCCTTACATAAAATACCTCAAAAATTAGACAAGATCCTGCTTAAATCTCATCCAGACAAACCTGGTTCACCAGAAGACCACATATTTTTTTTTTTTCCGAGCCACTCATTTGTTAAATGTCCAGCATGAAGATGTGGTTTGTAGGTTGTTTCCTTACACCTTTTCAGGCAGAGCATCTACATGGTATTTTGGTTTTCCACTTGATTCTATATCAAGTTGGGACAATTTTGAGAAGGTTTTTATCAGAAAATTTGGCGAAAGGAAAACAACAACATCTTTGTATAATGAATTAGGAGCCATTAAAATGGATAAAAGAGAAAAAGTAAAATATTTCAACTAGAGATTTCTCAATGTCCTAACTAAGTTCACTGTATATGCAACCCCCACCCAGTCCTTAGCCACTGAATACTACACAACAACTCTTATTTATTCTAAAGGCATGTTTGTCAAATGAGCTAATAAAGACAATTTGGCTCTTGATTTTGATGAAGCCGAAACTGTAGAAAGGGAACTATCCTCTTATGATCATCACCCACACTTTGAAGAAATTAAGTTGGCTGGAAAGAAACCTTTATTGCTAACAAAGTCACCCGAAAAGGAGCCCAAATATATTGGCAATGTGGTGAAGTTAGTTAAGTAATTATCAAATGAAGTTATATACCTCATGAAGAATGTTGGCGAAGGACCATAAAGACCTCAAACCTTTCACCCATTTTTCAAAAGGAAAGACAATCCACCTAGACCACCGGAAGCCCCTCGGATGGCCTTAAATTCAGATAGCTTCAACAATTATAACTTGTTCTCTTATCACCAAGAAAATCATCCAGAACAGACTTTCCCTCAGTGGGTTAACTCCATGAACTTAGTTATCAACCAACTATTGGATCAATAGAGATTAAATGATGAATAACTAGCAAAGGATCAAACTAATATCATTGAGGAGGTCCCCCCAGAGTCTGCTATTCCCTTTTGGGATTGGTGTCCAAACTCAATTGATGAGCAAAGATAAGAGATCTTTGTGGAAGATGTACCAATAGCTAAGGCTTCTCCCAAGAACTACAATTTATGCAACAAGGGTCCAACTCCTGTCATCTTCTCTTCCAAAGATGACAATATCCCTCTTAGGAAGTTTACTCCTCCCCTTTCCCCCCCAAAACCAAATGTCCCAACCTAAGGGAAGATTAGTGGAATATCAAATAAGTCTGTTTAAACCAACACATACAAACCAAGTACATCTAGCTCAGTCGGGAAAATCACCAAACTTAACAAAGTAGTAACCAACAACAAAACATGTGAACCAAAATCAAGTCAAACAATGAACAACCCAAACATGCATTCTCTAGACTATAACATTGTAGAAGACATGAGAAAAACAAAATCCAATATCTCTATGTTTCATATCTACTCATTACCACAACAACATGACCTACTGCATGATGCTTTCAAGCCCAATAATGCTCAGAAAAAAATCATTGCTACTAATGACAACATTTCCCCGAATGATGAGTCAAAGGATGTACACAAAATGGAAATCATGACAACCATAAATGTAACAAGCATATGCACATACTCAAAGTCACATATTCCACCTTTTCTGCTCACTTATGAAATTTTCAATTTCAAAGTGCATAATTGTTTGGCAAATTCAGGTGCATCCTCTAACATTGTGCCTTTTTCAGTATTCCAAAAGATAAATGTCATCCCACAAATGACTAAAAAAAGGATGATATAGTTGGATAGAACATATGTTAAAGTAAAATGAGAACTCAAATATGTCTTAATTAGGCTTGCATCTGATCCTAGAGTGCATCAAACTATAGATATTGTTGTGGTCGACATACCATAAAGTTATGGTTTGTTGTTGAGCAGGGATTGGTTGACCAAACTTCAAGGTTATTTTTCCACCGATTGGTCCCACCTTTGGCTTCCTTATAGAGGAAAAGAAAATCAGATTTAGGTAAATAGCGAAGCTCACATGAAACACACGGTAACAAAATTGGAAGGTAAGAACGAACCTATTAGTTTTGCACATTCTTTCTTGGGTAACAATTTTTTGGAAATTAACCACGACTATTATGAGGTGTAGACATCTGAAGTAAAACTAGATTTACAATAAGAACTCCTTCCATGAACACATAATAGCGCTTGTAACATATTAACTAACTTAGGTTTTATCTCAACTAACAAAATAAAAATTTCTGACTTGTGGTCCATGTTCTTTGATGGCTCTAGGACATAAGAAGGAGTTGGGGCGAGATGTGTGTTGATCGATCCAAAACAACATAAGAAACTCATATTATTTCACCTAGAATTTGAATGAACCAATAACACTGCATAATACAAAGCCTTAGTCCAAGGTCTGAAAAGGGCCATTGATCTCAAGGTAAAGTACCTTAAAGTGTTCGATGATTCATAAATAATCGTTCGACGGGTAAGAAATACCATTCATTGCATGTCACTGCATCTAAAATCATATCAACAAGAGGTATGTAATTTGATATACTCTTTTGATGCATTCAACATCACTTCTGTACATTATAATCAAAATATTGATACATATATATTGGCCAATGTAACATCTATGTTCATACCTCATGATGATGGTTTTTCCGTTGAAATGATTTTTAGGCCCTTAATACTAGATAAAATCATGAACTGGTGAGTATTCAATAATGAAATTCAGATTATCAACTTTCTTACCATTTTATATACTTTCTAAGATGCAATGATTGATGATGAGGCCCATCAGTAAGACCTACAGACTTATTGGGATGAGTCAAGCAAGGTAAAAACAAACTGCATCCCGAAGAATGTTCTAACTCTTGAGAAAATATTTGATCTATAATCTAAGTTCAAGAGGATTGCTAATATTAAGACAAAAAGTTCAACCATGATGCATTTTCTAGTCAATCTAGGGACCTCTGAACAACCCAAGTACGTCAACCTGGGCACTTGTTGTTTAGAGGCAGAAAATGACACATTCACATAGCTATTCAAAAGGTACTGAGATGTGTTTGCTTGGACTTATGATGATAAGAAGCCTTATGAAACTTGAATAATCCAACATGTGATCCCCATTAAAGAGGGTGTCAAGCCATTCCAAAACAATCTCAGAAAGATACATCCAACTCTCGAACCTATTATCCAGAAGGAACTGAAAAAATTGCTAGATGCCCGAATCATTTTCAAAGTTCGTCATTCAACTTGGGTATCTAAGATGGTTCCTGTTAGGAAGAAATCAGGAGAAATCAAAATATGTATAGATTTCTGGAACCTGAATCGAGCTTCCAACAAAAATAACTATCCATTCTCCCCCATGGAACATATCTTGTAACTCGTCTCTGGCTCCAAGATGTTTTCTTTATTGGACGAGTTTTCTAGATACAACCATATTCTCATGGCAGAACTCGACTGATTGAAAACCACATTTAGGACTAAGTGGTAGATGCATGCATACAAAAGAATTCTCGTTGGTTTCATAAATGCAGATGCTACATTTCAAAGGGAAATGGATATTGCTTTCAAAGCATTAATTGGTCAAAGCATGATGGTATGTCTTGATGATGTCTTTGTTTATTCAAAGAAAAGGGAGGTTCACCCCAGAAATCTGAAACAAATATTTGAACAATGTAGAAAGTATGGGATATCATTGAATCCCATAAATACTATTTTTTCTATTTCAGAAGGAAAACTATTGGGCATGTGATCTCCAAAGATGGAATTTTGGTGGACTTGGAAAGAACAAAATCTATTTAGCAAATCCCTCCACCACATAGTAAGAAGTCAATGCAATCCTTTTTCAGAATAATCAACTTCGTGAGGATATTTTCTCCAGATTTTTTCAGAGTTGCTAAACCACTTCAATGAATGATTAAGAAATATGTTCAGTTCAAATTCACACTAATGGAGAAAGAAGCATTCGAGAATATCAAAGCCTCTATAGCTACTACCCCATCTTTACGAAGTCTGGATTTCACTAAAGAATTCTTATTGTACACCTTTGTGTCTAATTATTCCATTACAACAATGCTCACACATAAGGTTGAGAAAGGAGAAAAATACCCCATCACATTCATGAGCACTGGACTACAAGGTGTTAAACTAAACTATCTATCGGTAGAAAAGAAATCTTTTGCTGTCCACAAAGCAATCAAACAATTTAGACCTTACACTTACATTTTGAAAAACCATACTAAATTCATTGTCCCTCACCTAGAGGTCATATCTCTCTTTGTACAAAGGGAGTTGGGGGAGAGATGAGGTAACTGGATAACAATCCTAGAAGAATATGACCTTGAATTTAAACCAACCAACATCATTAAGGGTTAGGGACTTTGCAAGCCGATGACACAAGATACCAGTGATGAATATCAAGAAGAGGATGGATGAAAAGAGGAACCAACAACGTATACACAACAAGTTCCTTACATCCCAGTCATTGTAGGATCATATTACAATGATCTCAAGTATTACCTTTAGCATGACTCAACTCCATAACACCTCAATGCCAAGTAGAAAAGAGCGCTTAGACTGGAATCTCTAGAATATCAGTTGGTACATGGTGTCCTGTTTTGAAAGAAATACGATGGAGTATTACTTCGATGTCTTGAAAAATAAGATGATGATTAAGTCCTCAAAGATATGCATGATGGACCAGTAGGAGGCCATTTTTTAGGAGACACAACAACTCACAAGATATTGAGAGTTGGATACTACTAACATACACTATGCAAAGATGCCCATGCATATTCACGAAACTGCGAAGCATGCCAGAAAGCCATAGGATGAGAGTATAAAGATGTTGTTTCGATCCAACATGTTGTTGAAGAGCCCTTCAAACAATGGGGGTTGGAAATCATTGGTGAAATTAATCCCCATTCCTCTAAGAAACACATATATATCCTAACCACTACTGATTATTTTACACTCTAGACTGAAGATATACCTATGATCAAGGTGAATGAAGGAGTAGTGATTAATTTCCTTGAACAATGCATTATCACAAGGTTTGGGGTACCTAAATATATCATGTTTGATAATGAAACTTATTTTTCATCATTGAAGTTATCTAAGTTTGCTATGGAAAAGGGAATTGTTTTGAAGTACTCAACCAACTATTATACTCAAGGAAATGGTTTAGATGAATCCACAAACAAGAACCTAACATGGATCCTCAACGAATCGTAGTTGATCACCAGAGAAATTGGCACAATGCTCTATCAAATTCCCTCTAGGCTAATCATGTCACTCCTAAGGCATCTGTAGGGACTTCTATATATTTCCTTGTATATGGGAAAGAAGCTATTCTACCTTCGAACATCTACCTCCCTTCCCTACAAATCACCCAACGGTCTCGAGGGAGAGAATGTACCGTCATCTAATGACATATCAATACCTTTTTGAACCTAGAAGAAAATCGTGCCAAGGCTAAAAGCAAATTTGAAACTCATCATCAGACCATTAAACGCTGGTTTGATAAGAAATATGCTAGTGAGAAAGAGTTCCAAGTTGGGGATTTAGCCCTCAAATGAGACAAGCCACATGAAGATAAAGGGAAGCATTCAAAATTCCAACAATCATGGCTTAGGACCTACATTACCAAATAGAATATTGGCCAGGGTACTTATCGGTTACAAAAGATTCAAGGGGAAACTGACCTCCTCCCCGTTAATGACCAGGTTCTCAAACACTACAGTAGATATCATTTGTGGAAACGCCTCCCTTATATATAAATAAAAGTCCAAATTTCACTTTTTATTTCCTACTCAACTTTTACTTTGTTTTTCAAAATTTTCTAGTTTGTTCGATTTTTCAGGTTTTTTGTTTTTTCTTAAAAAAATGCCATCCCGGGTTTCTCAAATATTTGATAGCTTAGTCCTGGATATGATTCTAAATCGTAGCACATTTGGTTCCAATAGCTTAATAACTCTGCAACCCTGCTTCCAGACATATCCCATCCTTAATTGTATAGCTTTGTTATGCATCACTCCAAGTCAGATACAATAGAGGAACATAGCTCATCAATATACAAGCATTGTACATCTAATATGACAAATCAAGGAACCAAGGACCCTACCTAAATTTTTTTTTGTATATTGTTTGGAATAAAATGAAATGGTTTGGGAAGAGACATCTGTAGTATTCCATAGAACATTACTCAGGGATTTCACTCATCTAGAATCAAGTTAGTAAATCTCAATATCACATGTGTCATCCCTAGTGCCTTTAAAGGAAAATTGGAATCCTCCCATCCACCTCTCTCTAAGCATAAGATAAACAAATTTTAAAATTTAAAGGATTGGGGGGAAGGCATTCTAGATCACATGGGATATGAAAGTATCATTGCTAGCGATATGGATGCTCGTTGGTAGTAGAGCAAGGCTTGTGACATTGGGGTGATTCCACTGGGGCTATGGACACCCACTGATAGCGGATCAAGGCTTGTGACACTGAGGTGACTCCGTCAGGGCTATGGACGCTCACTGACAGTGGAGAAACACCAGATAAATGCATCACAAATTTCATTTTCAACATTCTTGATGTTTTGTTTCCTTGTAATACTCCTTGTGCCTCCCCCTAGATCATTTATTATATCAATAAGAAATCCGTAAAATATAATATGGATTGACACATGGTCCTAACCTCCCCTTTGTATCATTAAAACATTGTCTCATTAGAACCTGAGCTATAGGACCTATTATTTCTCTCTTGGAATATACATGATAACGCATTTTTCCATAAATATGTGTGTGGATATTATTTTACATAGATTCAAGGATTCACCCAGTGTGTTTCCATTTGTTGTGTTAGGCACTACAACCCTCAATTTTATTGAAATCTATTTGCAAAATCCTCTCAAGAAAATGGGGCCCCTTGTATTTTTCTACCTTGAAAATCTCCTCTGAGAGTTTCTTCATCTTGATCTAAAATTCATTCCCCAAGCTTCACCATTCCCAAGTTTGCATTTTTTAAATTGAACACTTGGAAAATTTCAAATCAAGATTTTTCTGGATTTTCGGAAAAGTTGATGAAAACTTCTCCGATGTACATCAGAGGAGTTACCTTCAACTCCTCCGATGAACATCAGAGGAGTTACCTTCAACTCCTTTGATGAACATCAAAGGATTTATCACTAACTCTATCCATAATATTTGAAAAGTTTGCTATTTTTCCTCTGATCGACCATCGCTCATTGCCTCCGACATATTTTGTGCCAAGTCCTTCAACATCATCAGTTGGATCATAAAACATGTTGATCTGGGAAACATATGCATTTACAATGCCATGGGAGAACCCATAGTTTCATTTAGACCCGAGCACCTAGAAAAATGTTATCACCTCGACAAATGAGAAAAAAAACTAGACAATAAGATTCTTGATGAGTTCCAACACACAACTAAAGAACTATGCCCCAAATGGTACTAACCTGACAAACAATTCAGGCACAAGCCCAAGGGAGGTTACCCCACGGTTTCCCTTAGGAGACCCTATAAATATATGATGGCTATGTTGTGCTGGCTATACAACGGACCAGATGCATCGCAGTTCTCCCTATTGTACATGCCATTGATCTATTATTGTGAAAATGAGGGATTGTCATTCAATTGGGATGAAATTTTATCAACAAATTTAACGATATCTCTCACCACAGTCGTAGCAGCTTGGCCTGGGACCTTCCCAATTTTCCATATATCCTAATACCTCCTGGACATTATGTGTGTGTCCCATCAGTACCCAAGGATGGGATGGATATGACAGCCCTTGAACCCAACAATCCACATACACAACAAAGTGCTTTGGGAGCACAAGTATCGAACAAAATATCAGAAGATATGTGAACAATTATTGGCTCCTCTGTATGAATTGATATTTTTCACAACGACCCCATGAATGACTGATAAGGCGATATTTTTCATACAAATAATTGGGGATTGGTATCTCATGGAACATGGAATTATATAAGGGTGTTTGGCACTATGAAGCCACCAAATATACTTCCCTGGTTCATGCTAGAAAAATTAGTGCTTTAGGAAATAGTGTATCAAACTGTAATCCATGGAGTAGGAGGGATATTGTACTAGGGTAAGAAAGTGATATGGACACCACTACCATTGTATGTAGGAACCTACTTCTTCTCAAACACCAAGCAAGCACAAGAAGAGGTAAACACCATGTTGTCTTATCATTTTGGAAAAGAACAATTCAGAAGGCACGACCCTAAGGGAGTCGTTAAATATCATTTCAACAAAATGAGACTCCCCTGGGAATACACGATAGAGGCTTGGGGTGAGGAAGAAGTGCATCGCAACACACAAACCTATGATGATGTTATATTCCAGAGATGAGGTCAACTCGTAGGAAGGATTGCAGATGAAAAAAGAGAAAGAGAAGAACCCCGAAAGAAGGCAAAAGAGGGATAAACATAAGGGTCATCTCTTTTTTCTGTCTCTGTACACTCATGATCAACAAAAGAATAATAAATTCCAATCGATAAGAAAAGAAGGGATAAAGAGAAGGCCTACAATAAAAAAAATAATGTCGCCAAGAAGAAGAGAAATATTGAAGTAGAAAAAGCTAAAGCAACGGTCATAGCTGAAGCTGAAGTAAAGGTCGCAGCTCAAAGAGAAGTTGAACATAAAACGACAACAAAAAAACCAACAACGTAAGCAAGAGAAGCAATAGAAAAGGAAACCAAGAAAGCAACTGATAAGGAAACCGAATAAGAGATACAAAAGAAATATGTTGAGATGAGGAATGATGGCATTCAACCAATGGATACTTACATTCCAGAGGTATCAACAGTAGGCACCAACAAAAAGACATCGTTCATCGGTTTAGGACTAAGGATTTGGGCTCCATTTCAACCAAGTGAGGCCCCCAATTTAAGAAGCTTCACTTATGACAATAACTCTGGTGAGATCATGCAAGAGCAAGTAAATAAAGTACTAACAGCTAGAGGAATGACGATCTCAATCCTTATGCAAGTTCCCATATCAAGAGATTTCAGGAAAAACCCAATAGCCACCACTACAGCTGACACTGCATTCATGAATGATAATGAAAATAATATTCAAAGGTTTTTCCAACAGAACCAGGAGAAAGATTCAAGAATCAAAGAACTATAAGGAAGACTCCAACAAATGAAGGTAGATGAAGGAAATATCCAGAGCTTCAAAGCAAGCACTGAGAAAATGAGGAAAGAGATGGAAGAATCCATCATAGATATGTATGCACATCTACATCTCTTTCAAGAAGCGATCACCACTGTCATAGATCAACATGGTCAGGTACAAGAAAAGCTTACACAATTTAACACGATCTAAGAAAGAATGAGTTATATCGACTAATGGATCGCGAAGAATCCTGATGCATCCGTTGAGATTTATCGCCCCTCTAGAATGGAGATAAAAAGGGTTGATAGAGAAACTACCAAATCAATGGCCATTTTCTCAAAACTACATAAGGTTTCTCAAGAATTAATTAAAGGATGTCAAATTCCTCAATTATAAGAACTTGGACATAAACTGGTCATGGAGAAGTTAGTGGAAAAAGTTCAAGACACCACTAATCATCCATGAATAGTCACTGAATCAACTACCAAAGTGACCATAGACTTGATATAGAAACATACTATACAACCTACAAGAGTCCACACCATGATCCAAGCATTCATGGCTGCTCCGTCTAAGGATATGCAAGTCACCGAAGACAACATAGCTATGCATGTTGTAACACTAGAGGAATTACTCTACCGAAGGATAATTTCCTGGTACAACCAGCTAGAGGTGTGGACAATTTACCTCAAGGATAGGAATCATGAATAAGACAAAATAACAATCAGAAATTGCTATTACTTATCTTCTATTTTGAGTTTTTCTCAACCAACCCCAATTTTGTCCTTATTATGTACACTTGTCATTGAGCAAAAGGAAAATGAATAGTTTATAACAACTTCTTCAAGGGGAATACCAAGAGTCACATAGCAATTAGAAATAGTTGTATAAAAGAAAGAAGATGCCCATTTTGTAAAGGGCTCTTCAAGCATTGTAGAGACTAACGAACTAATTCAAGGACAAATGCTCTATTAATGAATATTGAGAATCCATTAGGGCCAATTTTTGCAAGAAAGAATAATTTATGTGTGAAGTTGTCTTTGTTGTGAACTATTTCAAGTGGGATGTATGTTGTTCACATGGACTGTAAGCATGTTTGTTTTCTTATAGACTAATCTTATGCACTCAATGTTATTCTACAGTTTTTATTATTCTTTCGTATATCTTCAAGTCCTGAGCTTATTGAGTTGTTAATGTATGCAAAAATATAATTTAGATTGTTCTGGTTATATGTATGTATGCACATGTTTTTGACCTCTCACCTTCATTTCAACTACATGTGTGGGGGTTTTACGTAGAGTTCGGTTTCATTTACAAATCACCTAGTTACTTTAGTATGCTCCTAGCTAGGCTAGGGTAAGATAGATTGTAGTATATTAGTTTTATTTTAATACATAATCTTCATCTACATATTTGCATTACATAGCTATCCATCATCCATCTTCATCAGTAGACCAAACTGCAATCGGTAAAACCCAAAAACAACAATGGCAGTCGGACCAAATTCCAAATGGGTCTCCTAAACCAAATGGTGCATAGTCTAGCTGGGGCGGTGTACCAGGGAGTACCCCTTACTCTAGAAGGGTGAATTCTACCCCATCAACAATAGGATAGTGCACAAATAAAGGGGAGTGAATGTAACATCCCTAGTTTTAATCCCCACAAATTATAATATAATTATGTAAATGTGATTTAGGCTGGTGAGCTGATATGTTTTGGGTGGGATACCTCACACAGATTAATATGGATGAGGGCCGAGATATGTATTTTGGACATTGAAAATAATTAATACAAATAAATCATTTTCTGTGATACGAGAGGGACGGTAAGATGGGGGGCTATTATTCTACAAGAGAGGAGGATAAAGGGGTGTCCAATGGGTTACCCATTTATATTAATCCAAGCCATTTTCAAATTAATGTTTACCTCCTTTGAAATATCAAGAGAGCTATTCAATGATGTAAGAGTGGTAGGTGGGAAAATTCAACTCACCAGTTTATGATAACATGGGTTGAGTACAACTACTTTTTGGGAAATGTGAGAGTCAGGTTTGCACAAGAAGAAAAGGAAATTCAAGTGTCTTTTTGGGACAATTTTTGCATGTTGATTTTGGATAGCAAGAGAGGAATCATATCCTTAGCTTAGTGGTAGCTTTCTATTAAGTGAAAATGAACAGTAAGCATATGGATGGAAGGAACGTCCCTTGTACACAACCAGTTGGTTCTTCTATTCAAAGATAAGTTTTATGTTCTAGTTTCTATGATTAGTTCCACTGTGCCTATATGTTTAATATCAATGTTGTTGATTATGAGTAAATACCATGCATTCATGGTTTTGTATATGTTGTTAGATGCATGAATAAATTAACATGTTTCATGTTGTTGATTTTATCTTGTTAGGGCATTTAAATCGTTTTTTTACTAGGTGGGTTTGTAACACTAGATACATCAAGATTCTTTGTTGTTGAATGGATAGTTGTTGGGTTGGATACCTTGGTGTTATTTTCATGTTAATTTCTTATGTTGGTGATACTCATTGAAGCCATGTTTAAGAAGCGAGTTCATATTGCTAGTTTTTCACACTAATCATGGATTAAGTAACCAAGTGTTGTGATTTTGTCAATGTCCACATTCAAACAAGTCTTTCCAATTGTTGGGCATTGTTGCAAGTGAGGTGATTTCACTAAATGGTCATTGCATGTAGGTTATCTGTTTGGAGTAAGTAACTTTCATGGTTTCATTGTTTTTTTTCCCAATGTTTCATATAATTGTGATTCACGAGTTGCTTTCCTAGATGAAAACATTATGTAAATATAGATCATATGGGTGGTTGTTGTCCTTAATACACCGTGATTCTTTATTATTGTGCATGGATTTACAAATGTTTCTACTTCAAGATGGGTTTGGAAAATAGGTTTGTATTGCTTGTTTCCCTCATGCAATGTGGATTAAGCGGGGAGTTATTTTTCTTGGGTTGGTTTTTACATTCACACAATGATTTCAAGCTACTTCGTCAAAGAGGTGTCCCTTAAGACTTTGGTTAATGCACCTTATTGGTTAAATGAGGTGTTTTATTTGGTAGCCTACAAGCTTAAATTTTTTTGTAATATATTTATGGTTTATATATATATATATACATATTAAGAGTGTTGGATGACCTTGATTCTAATTTATGGGGTGGGAATTTGATTGTAAACAATTATTCTAGTTTGATAGTGGGAAAGTATGCCTATAGTTTTGAATTCTTTAGGTTGTTTTCATTTTTGGTTTGATGGTGGAGTACTAAAATTTTGATTACATATTCTTGGTAAGCATTGGTGTTGTAATCATTGCTCATGGATGTGGCCTAACTATTTTTTATTTGTTTTTGAACATATGCTCTAATCCACTTATTTTTTAGGGATTAAATATTTATGTGTATGTGGTTTGTTTTGGGGAACCTTGCATTATTAACTTGTTCATTTGAAAGCTTGTTATTGTGTATTCATTTTGGATTCTATTCCCTGTTAGTCCACGACGTGGGTATAGATAACATTGAAATTATTTATTTATTAGTTTTTAATATATACAAAATAAAATCTCAACTCAACCAACAATATTAGGGTTGATGAATAAGTATAGATTATTGTTTTTAATGATCAATAAGGCTTGTGTCAACTTGGATCTCTTTCATTGTTTGATCTATGTTCTTGGTAGTGAAGGTTTAAAACTTTGATGGTAAAATTGTATGGTTTTGATTTCATTGTTAGCCACTCTTATAAACCTATGGTCAAGTATTTCATGATAATGTCTTGCATGCCTGAAGTAGTTGGAGAAACTATTATACTCTTGTTATGAACCACAATCCAAAATTAGTAGAAGAATAGAAGGAAGAAGTAAATCCACACCTTGATAATGATAAATAGTCAATGAATAATAATCCACTTTGAGGGGGAAACCTCCTTTTACAATATATCCAATGCACAAGACAAGATACCTATACAAATGAATCTTTTTTATTAAAAATAAGAGATAAAATAAGAATGATGTAACCTACCCTAAGTTGACATAATCAAAACTAATAAAATAATAATGAATGTGGTTTAGGGCCTCAACATAGGGGCCATATCATAGTCCCCTCATTAAAAACGATTTGTCTTCAAAGCTTGTAATTTAGGGTGTTTCTTCAATAATTGCTCATTTCCCCATGTGGCTTCTTCTGCAAGCATATTATTCCACTTGATTAGGTACTCCATAATGGTTCTATTCCAAAGAGATAGATAATGTTGATCTATATTTTTTTTTGGTTCAAGACTCAACTTCCCTTTTTCATCTAATTCTGGAAGTTCTACTTGCATTGACATAGTTTGTGCCAAAACATTTTTTAGGAAAGATACATGAAAAACCTTATGAGTGGGAGAAGAAGAAAAATCTAATTCATATGCTGCTAATATAATCTTGTATGGTCCATAAAAATTTGGAGCTAGTTTCCGATTTTTGTTTGAGAGTAGATTTCTTATAAGGTTGTACTCTCAAAAATACCCAATCAACCTCCTCAAATTATATTTCACTTCAATGTTGATACACTTGTTGCTTCATCCTATTTTGTTCCATTTGAAGGTTTTCTTTAAGAAATTTAAAAGTTTCTTTAGTCTTCTCCATATGTGAGTTTTCTACCTATACTTTGGACTAGTCTTGCAAAAAGTATGTGATACTAGGAGTCAGATATCCATAAAGTGATTTAATTGGAGGCGTATTAGTAGATGTATGATATATGGTATTATACCACCATTATGCTAGAGGAATCCACTTCACCCATTGAGATTTCTTGTCTAAAGAATACCGACATAGATAATCCTCTAAACATTTGTTAACTATTTATGTTTGACCATGCATTTGTGGATGATATGTTGAACTCATAGATAGTGTTTTTACACTCATATTCCATAATTCTTTCGAAAAAATTCTTGTGAATTTTGGATCTCTATCAGTTACTATTACTTTAGGAAATCCATGAAGTCTATGAGTTTCCTCCATGAACACTTTTTCCACTTGTCTTTTTTTATATGTACTTCAAATTCCACAAACTTGTAATGAAGTCCATTGATATCTCTTCCCAAATTTGATTAGGTATGTGTAAAGGCTTATGTAACCCTAGAAATTTTATTGTCTCTCATTTATTTCTTTGGCACACCTAACATTCTCTCACAAATTTTTGAATATATTTCTTCATTCCTTTCCCCCAAAAATCGTTTTTGATCCTATGATATGTTTTAGGGAACCATGAATGTCCTTCCATTGGAGAGTCATGAGACTCCCTTAATATGTGTTTCTTCAACTTAAGACATCACATCATGTAAGAGTGAGAATTCCAAGGTATCCTCTTCATTCCATACAAATAAATTTTTCTTCAAGAGAGATGTGAGTGGGCCTGCAATGTGTGCATAATTCTTAACAAATTTTTGACAATATCCTATAAGAACAAAAAATCCTCTAAGTCTCTTGATGTTCTTAGGAACATGGCACTTTGTGATAGCTTTAATATTTTGAGGGTCCACCTTAAACCCTTCTCTTGAAACAATTTGACCCAAATACTCTACTTCATGTTTTCCAAAAGCACATTTGGATCTTTTTACATACAATTGATTATTTTTGAGAATTTGTATGAGTTTATCAACACGTTTGATGTGGTATTCCCATGATTTGTTATAGATAAGTGTATCATAAAATAAAACCAACACAAAAATTTTAATATGGGGTTGAAATTTTTTGTTCATAAGGCTTTGAAAAGTAGGAGTATTACTCAACCAACCCAAAAGGCATCACCAAGAACTCATGTTTCCCTTCATGTGTTCTAAAAGCTATTTTGGGAATGTCTTATTCTCATAATCTAATTTGGTTTTATATTGATTTAAGATAAAACTTTATAAAATTAACCACTCCATTAAGCTAATCTAAAAACTCATCAATATTTGGAATAGGTAATTTACCCTTGATGGTGAATTTGTTTAGATCTCTATAATTAGGACACATCCTCCAAGAATATGTTTTTCTTATCACCATCACTACTGGAGCTAAAAATGAACTCTTGCTTGATTGAATAATACATGAATCCAACATGTATTGTACCATTTTCTCAATCTTCCCCTTTTGTTGATGATGATATCTATAAGGTATTTTATTAGGAAGCGTAGTTATAAGTATTAGTTCAATTTGGTGTTCATGATATCTAGATGGAGGTATCCCTTTAGGAATTTTATGGAAGACCCTATGGTGCTTTTCCAAAGTTCATTTTAATTCCTCTATAATATTTTCATCTTCTGGCTTCACTTCCATAGAATAAAGTCTAACCACAACTCCCCTACTACCCTTTTTTAGGAGTTTTTCCATTCTATGAAAGTTGATGACCTGATAGGGTGCATATTTAAACCCTTTGAGTTCATATTGAATTCCTTTCAATTCAAATCTCATGAATAGTTACTTATAGTTTGTAGAAACTATACCCAATGTTCTCAACCATTGAATCGTTAGAACAACATCTACTCCTCCAATGGGAATGGAATACATTGGGATTTCTAAGTTATATTCTTCCATACTAAGTTTAATTTTATGAAATTTTCCTCCACAAGAAATACTCCCCCCATTAGCAATCAAAACGTGAAAATTTGTCACTGGATACACAAACCAATTGAGGCACTTTGCTAATATTTTATTAATGAATTTATGAGTACTACCTGAATCAATAAAAACTATGAACTTTTAATTTTTAATGTATCTTGAAATATTAAGTGTTTGGAGTGCTGACAAACCTACCAATGCATGAAAAAATATTTCACACCTATATAATCAATGTTGTGTAAATTGTTTACATATTTTTCCCACTCTTTTAAGTTCACAAGTTCTTCCTCACCCATTTGTGCATATGCCTCCATTTCATCTTCAACATTATTTTCCAAAGTGAACAATTTTGTTTCTTGGCATTTTATGCCCTTTTTACCATTTTCTAGTACAACCAAGGTGTATTCCTTTTTCTCTTCCTTCCTCCATTTCCTTTTGTGATATTCAAGTAGCTTGAGGTAGGGTTTCCCTATGAGCCCCAAATCGATCTCTACTTCTTGCGTATGTTCCAGTGGTAGAATATTTTGCAGAACCCTTTTCCATGTGAAAAAATAATAATACTCCTCTTTTTTCTCTTTATCTTTTTGAATGACCAAAAATAGATCTTCCAATACAAAGTTATGCCAATTGCAAGTTATGTACCATTAAAACCCTGACTTGGAGAGTGTCTTGCTAGCTGATATTTCTCCTAATGTATCTCTAAAATTTTAGCCTTTATGAATATCAAATTTTGGCATGTAGTACTATGATATGTATTTTTTGCAATGCCATAAGTTTGACCATAATTTGATGTGCCAAGTGAAAGTTATGGTAACTTTCCCAAAACATGTTGGTTCTCGATTCTTTCTAGTGAGTGAACTTGTATTGAATGCCACGTGTCCAATATTTGTGATATGAATATGAAATACCATGACCCATTTTCATTTCAATTAAACTAGTGTCATCTACAATCAGATATGATTGTTTTACCTAGAACGCTTATTTGAGACTAGTTACAGGACTAGTCAAAACCCGTTGGTATTTTATCTAGCATTGGTATCAAATAATGATCAAGTTATTGTTTGTAGGAGCTTATAAACAAAAATAATGGCTTTGTACTTGGCATAGGATGGTTGTCCATTTGTTTTTGATTTTATCATGTCATGAAGCATTTGGTTGATGACAAGTAATAGGTGTAAGGTACCTTCTTTGAGTGCTTTCCATGTTTGCAAGAGTGTGTTCACATGCCTTCCTATGTTCACTTTGTAGACCTTGAATTCAGTTTTCATCACCTTATGTTTTGAGTGGTTTGAAGTATGGAGATCTACATTTTGTGCACTCATAGTATTTTTCCTTTCTACTAAAAAAAATTAGCTTCCAATCTAACAATAAGGTTTATGCCTAGACTATTTGTTAATGTTGAAATCTTAATTTTTAGGAGCTAGATCTCTTGCATTAATTGTTGCATTTTTATTGGTGAAGGTATGGACACTCAATGGTGAAATTTTAAGGTTTCAATTTCTTGAATCATTATTAGATGCTCTTATAAACTTGTGAATGGTTATGTCATGGAAATGGCTTGAACTCTTTATGTATCGATTTGGTTCTTAGATTGAATGTGTTATAATTAGATAAACTATTATTCTTATGCCTCTATGTTTAGCATGGATTTAAGTGGACTCATGCTTCGACTTCAAGTAAAAGAGATCTAATTTTATTGACAAAAGATATATTCCTAGATCGCTTGAGTGCCATGCTTGTTTCTATGGTGAGTTTGGTATGAATCATTATTGTTTGTAGAAAAATTGAAGTATATATCATAGTTTGGTTCTCTGTTTGGGATACAATCATGTCATTTTGTTTGGTTTTCTGTTTGGGATACAATCATGTCATTTTGTTTAGTTCCAAGTCCAATCCTATTATACATAGATTAATTTGAATGGATGCATTTTGGATTCTTGTCGATGTGTATAGATCCTAGGATTTGTTGTTTTGTTGTCCATGCTCCTATAGGATTAGAAATGCACATATGTGTTTTCATAATCTTGGCATCCAACCATGGATTTGAGGTATCGGCTTGCTCATTTTTTGTTGTTTGTATATATTCATTTTTTTTGTAAATAAATAGAGTGATTTGAGTTAAAATGAAGACCTAAATACTCATATGGACATAGGATTTGTGTTAATCCCTTGCTAAAGTGAATATAAGCTTGCACATATGGTATTGTAGCATGTCAGTTTTTAACTAGATTTTGTTTGGAATAATTCTTGACTTATTGTTTATTTAAGAAATGTGTAAAAAAAAAATGGTTTCATACTTAACATAGGAATGTCATTTTCTTTTGTTGCACCATACAATATTATTATGTTTACAAGTGTTATACTTAAGCTTCTTTGTTCGAGTGATTTCCAAGAGTAAGGTTTTATGCATGTATTTGATCTTTCATGTTGACGAAATGGTTCAAGAGCCTTGAAAAGGTTGTTGTGAGAACCCCTGGAAAAATTGAGAGTTCTTGGAGTCCCTAGCTGTGAGATTTTCTGGCCAACCATACACTGGATCCCTAGAGGGAAGTGGAAGGACTCGAGGGACTGCATGGCAGAGAAATGGGATCCAATTCCTTGGGTTGTGTAGGTTGAGGGAAAAAGAGTTGGTGCACTGGAACTATTGTTGGAGTAGAACTTGGGTTTTTGGACTACTGAATGTGGATAGTGGATAGCCAAGAGGGCCAGACCTCCTTGTGGAATCATAGCCTCAGCTCGGGCATGGATTGTTGTTGAGAGAAAATGAAAAACAAGCATATGGTTAGGTGTAATGTCCCTTGTACATAGTCAGTTGATTCTTCTATTTAATGATAAGTTTTCTATTCTATTTTCTACGATTAATTTCATTGTGTATATATGCTTAATTTGAATATTGTTGATTATGAGTAAATAACATGCATTCATGTTGCTTGTTGTTGATTTTATTTTGTTAGGCCATTTAAATCAAGTTTTTAGCAAGCGTGTTCCTTACAATTTGGTATAAGAGATAAATGTTACTGCAATGGGCTTGCTAAATTGAGTTCTCCTAGTAGAAGATGTGGGGTCAAAATCACCATTTTTCTTCATTCTTTTGGTATTGAAAATATTGACATAGGGGTTGTTTCATGCAACTGAAAGGGTTTATTTTGGTCCAAGGAGTCGATTATGTAGGTTTGCAACAATCATGAATTCACATTTTGGAAAATTGACTAAGTGTCAAAAAGTTTTCTGTGGCTTATGTAAAGAGTGTTGAAAAAGACAAGTTTTTTTATGGCCGATACAATGATGTATCAATGAAGAAAATGATTTCACTGAGTGATATATCGAGGAAGGAAAGACTTTCACCAAGTGATATATCAACGAAGGAAAGAATTTCATTGAGCGATATGTTGGTGAAGGAAAGATTTCCGTCGAGAAATATGTCAACGAAGGAAAGATTTTCACCGAGCGATATGTTGGTGAAGCAAAGACTTTCATTGAGCGATATATCGATGAAGCAAGACTTTTTTCAAGCTATATGTGCGTGAAGGAAATACTTTTGTCGAGTGATATGTTGGAAAAGAAAACATTTTCACTGGTGAAACATCCACGAGAAAGAAAGATCCCAACTCGTTGATAAAGGAGAGTGTATCGACGAGAAAGATCGATTCCAACTCATTGATAAAGGAGAGTGTATCAAAGAGAAAGGAAGATACCACTCACTGATAAAAGAGAGTGAATTATTGAGAAAGAAAGATCCCAATCTTCGATAAAGTAGTGTGTATCGACAAGAAAGAAAGATTCCAAGTCACAGAAAAGGAAAGTGTATCAGTGATAAAGAAAGATCCCAACTTGTAGATAAATGAGCCTGTATCAGTGAGAAAAAAATATTCCAACTTGTTGATAAAGGAGAGTGCATCAGTGAGAAATAAATATCCCATTCACTGATAAAGAAGCGTTTATCGACGAGAAAACAAGATCAAACTTGATGATAAAGGAGAGTGTATCGACGAGAAAAAAAGATATAACTCACCTATACGGGAAATAGTATTGGCGAGGAAGAAAGATAAATCTCGTGGATACTGGAAAGAGAAGAGAAAATAAAATAAGAGAAGGTAAATAAAAGGGAGAAGAGAAAGAAAAAGGGAGAAGAGGAGAAGAGGAGAAAGAGGAAAAGGAAAGAGAAGGAGAAAAATGGACAAGTTAAAAAAAGGTTTAGAGCCAAAAGCTTGTTTTGGCTATAATAGGAGTAGTTCAACTCAGAATTAGGAAAAATTTAAAGGGTGTTTCTGTAGTGATGAAGATTACCAAAGTGTTAGTGAGGAACGTTTTCTAGTTCTACAATTTTCCAAAAAATCCAAAATAGTGGTTTTTGAAGATCAGGGTTGTTCTTAGTAACCGGGTCCCAGATTAAGGTGAAATTTTTATAAAGAGCCTAAAAAACAAGCATGAAGATACCCAATTGGGATTTTGCCACAATTATAAAGTTGGAGTGGAGGTGCCCAAACAGGGCAAGATCAACTATTCTCGAGCACTTTTTAGGGGTTTTTGAAATCTTTGGAGGAGGAAAAGGGACCCTAGGTCACCAATCCATAAAATTTTATTTAGTCGACATTTTACCTAATCATCAATCTGGAAAACTTTGTCTTGAGGGATTTTTTGTTAGTTTTTCTCTTTTTGGAAGATAGCCATATTCTGCTAAAAAATCTTAGGTTGAAGGAAATGCAAAAGGAAAAAGTTGTCAAATATAGGTTGATGTAAAAGTTGGATAGAGTATCAGATCCTGAATTTGAGAGTTGTTGTGTATTCAAAATTAGCAATACTATCAACGCCCAATATAAAATTATTTTCTAGTTATTGTCATATTTTCTTGTACAAGAGGTAGAAGTTATACCTTGAGATTATTCGTACCAGTGAAACAAATTGACTCGGTGAACCATGTAATTTCCCAATATGAAAGTTTTCCAAACAATTCCAATTTTGGAAAAAACATTTCAAAATGATACATGTACATGCCAGATGTGAATAATGGGTAAGGAAGAGTGTAGATGATCATAATGGTGTCAGTTTAATGTTATGAAGGAACATTTGAGAGAGAAACATTTTGGTAATAGAAAAGGGGCTTGTTGAGAGTGAAACTATAATGTTTCATCCAAAACCCCTCGAACCTCGTAAGGCTAAGCGAGGTATGATGATAATATGAATAACAACTGGAAGTGATTGAGTTGTAGGTAAGGTACAATTATGAGATCACTTAGTGGACTATTGTAAATACATAATAAAAATATAATGTGCATGAATACTGACCACTGGTTTGGCTGAATGAAAGTTGAGAAAGATTGTAGGAAGAATGGTCTTGGATATGGTAATGTTGTAAGCCCATAAGGGATACTAATACCTACTATTGTAAGAGCCAAACATTATGAGAGGAAGTATCATACTTGGGAAATTTGGTTCCCTATATGAAACAGATTTGTAAATTAATAATTGGAATTGTTTTGATTATATCTCATGATGATTGTATGTGTGTAATACATATTAGATAATTACTATTGGATTTGAAAAGACCGAGAAGAAGGCTATTGTTATGCCATTGGAATCCTATGATTTCCCTAGGTTATGGACTTCCAGGAGAAGTCTGGTACTAAGTTGGTGCTCTCCTTGCATAAGAACACCTTGGAAAATGATGGATAGCTTGATGGATTATGTAGCAGTGAAGGGGATGCTTGATCCTGGAGGGTGAGTATATAAAGGAAGACGAATCTTAATAATGCATATGTCACAGTGGACAAAATCATGAGGGTGTGTTGGAAAAAGGACAATGAGTTTAATTCTTTCTTGTGGCAGCTTTGTGAAGCATGTGATAGCCATACAAATAAGTATTACTTTATGGTTACAAAATTATTTTTGAATAAATGTTAAATTGCGGAGTTGAGGACTCCTATGGAAAATATAATTGTTATATGATATGTAACACCTTGCTTTCCCCTAGTCTGTAATTATTATTATGACTTGAAGAATAGAACAAACAAATAGTGTAAATATATTTTGTTTAATGAAAAAAATTCCTAACAACTAACTGAAGGGGGGAGAGCACTATACTGGCCATGATACCAAAAGTGGAGATTGGTGAGGGGTTGGGATATTTCCTTACCTGCCAAGAAGATAACCTTCACCAAAGAGCTTTTTTTCCTATTTTTCCATAATCCATATTTGAATTTATTTCCCCCTCTTCTTATTTTCCAAAATTTAGTTAATGAAAGGAGGCCTAGTAGTTGAGAAACCAACTGCCTACCTTAATCAAGGTATGGAGAAATGGTTGGGACAATTGAAGTTTTTCATCCTAAAGTACAACTAAGTACGCACCTCATTTTTGGATTTGACCCACAAATGCCTTTGACATAAGCAATGAAGAAAATCGGGAACCTTCCAGGGAAGAAGGGGGAAAGTGTATGGAGAAAAAGGGAAAGGGAACCCAAAAGAATACAAGTAGAGGAAGAAAAAGAGGAGGGAGAGAGAGAGAGGAAGAGAGATGCTATGAATCTCAAGTAGAGAAAACCCAAAAACTAACCTAAGAATAGAGGGATGTGAATTTGATGCTTGTTGGGCTAGGATTTGTCACTTAGCAGGGTGGGTGTTGAGGGACTGTAGAGGCAATGAAGGGACTCCATTGTGCAATTGAGGCCATCTAGGAAGGAATATGAGAGATTTTTGGAGGCCTTGGGTCTGCTAGGAATAAGGGTCTCTACCATTGGTTACTTATGAAGGAGAGTGGCTTTCATTTTCTTGAATTTTCCCGATAGAACCCTAAGTTCCTTGGTGGCATCATGGCCCGGAACGACGGTGGCCTACTATGGAAATTGTAAGTGTAGTAGAGCCTATGGTTGGGTGGAAAATCCTTTCCCCTTAGTTAGTTAGTCTAGACATCAACTTTTACAAATGAGTACTTTTCATACCATGTATAGTTATATTCTTGCTCAAAACTGTAAGAGTTTCTATGCTTATGCAATTTATAAAATTGTATTGAATTATGAGCAAATACAAGGGAATTAAATTGAATACATGTCCTGTGTTATTTGCATGAAATTGAATTTCCTTATTGGTTCTTCTCTCTCTGAAGTCTGAGATGAAATGAGTGCATGTTTTGAGTGTGTGTGTGTGTGTGTTGATTTTTTCACTCACAAGGACAATTAGGTTACCTAGGGTCCTATTTTTCTGGTGCAGGTCACAACTTGGTTATGCCTTGGTTGATTATGGTAAGTTCCCTTGCGAGTATCTCTTGAATATCAAGTGCATTAGGCCACTAGCTCTGAGTTAGAATGAGTTCCTAGGTTTTTTCAATGGAAGTTGTCTTATCATAGACACATGAGTATTTTCAGGCTGAGAACCTACAAATCCATGAGAAATCAGTTGGAGATTGAGTAAGGTTGAAAAGGAAGGGGTCGTAGTGGCTTTACATAGGAGGGGGATCAGTCAAAATAGGGAGAAGGAAGCCCTGAATCCATATATTTGTTTCTATGAATAAATCACATAGATCTCAGATATCCGGATGTGTCACATCAGGGATATCTGAAGATCCGAAATCGAGCTTTTATTTAACATGGCCCTTAACAAAATCCTAGACATCTGGATGGTCATAGTTCCACTGGTAAGTTTCATGGCCGGTTTTCCTCGTCAATGAATTATGATGATGACGCATCTGGAAATCTAGAATTTCCAATAAGGTTGCATTAAGATTTTCCCAGATCCTAGATTCTCGAATGGGCATGGTTCCAGTTACAAGTTTCAAACACCCTTTTTCCTTTACAAGCTTGTGAAGTGAAGGAGATGAGAATGTGTGAATGATTCCATGGATGATGTGTCATGCCAAGTGGAGGTCAGAGAACCACATGATATGGACATGTGTCAGTGTGGGATTAGAGCAAGTTAAAAGGAATCGGTTAACGATCGAGCACTTTTGTGCCTAGGTTTAATCTTAGTCGTTGGATCAGGAGGATCTCAACCATTTGATTGTGTTGAGCTGCGGGGTTCCATGAAAAGTCATAGATCCAAAAATATGGCTTTTGTAATAAGTTGACAATTAAGAAATCTTGAATCTTGAATTTCTGGATGGGTCATTGTTCCAAGTCACAGTTCCATGTTGAGAGCTTCCCGTAGTGTTTGAAGTCCATGTGTTAGGGTCCATGTGTCTTGACATATTTCTAGCCACGTGTTGTTGATGATATCATATATGAAGATCCATAAATATATATTTCTCAATAAATCAATGCTAAGAATTTTTTGGATCCAGAATATCTGGATTGGTCAAGGTTCCGGTGGCAGGGTTTCAACTAGTCGAGTTCCTTGACAAAATTCGGGTGATGTCAACAAGTATGTGTGATCCAGGTGGATATTGGTGGCCACCCACCTATTCCAACTGACTCCTCGTGTCCGTTTTTTATTCAACACGTCTTTCAATAGTGCTTTATAATTGTGAGTTCTACACTTATGGGGTTGTCTGAAACCTCACACATTCTCCAAGTGGATACTGGTGGCCTCTCGCCTAATCCAACTGGCTTATTTTGTATGTTTTCATGTCAACGCATCTTGTTGTACTTCCAGGGCTGTTTTGGGGCCCTAAACGTTGTTTTTTTGACTCGCCATAGTCAAATTGTAGACGAAATCAGAGTTTGATGACAAAATGTGTAGTTCTATGAAAGACCTTTCCAACGGGATATCATGCTCCTAAAACAGAGGTCATATGCAAAAGTTACGACCCTAGGAAGTTGAGGTACCAAATTACACCAGCTTACCCATAGGGCCCACATGACTTTTGGCGTTTCACCTTCTAGGGTTAGGTTTTTGGATGTCTAGGGTTTTGGAATTCATGAGTAATATGGAAAAGGGCCTATGGATCCTCATTGTAATCTATTCTGCTCATACGGATGCGTGTAGAAGCCACATCTCTTCTCAGAGATAGCTACCACCATTTGAACAAGTTTCAGTTCTACAGTTTAACAGTTTCGGCCTATTTCATTATTTAATAGAAGATATTGTTCACTAGATATTTGTGTTATTCTTCCTATCGCTGTGTTTATTGTATTCAGTCTGTTAATCAGTTCATTCCGCTCCTAAATCCAGATCAATGTGGCACGTCGCGGTTGGTCCATGTGTCATGAAACGTGTCGGGTATGTGACGTCATATCTAAAATCCTCATCTTTCAATCATATTGCATAAAGGTTTCTCTGGATCTTGGATTTTCGGATGAGTCAAGGTTCCAGAGTAAGGTTCCATGGAGGGCTTGGATGGTGTAGTGACATCAACATACATAAATTTGTATTTTTCATTAAATCAAATTATAAGAAATCCTAGATGTCTCATGGTTCGAACATGAGTTCCACCGTGACTTCAACAATGACATGCCATGCCTCATCAGTCTCTATGTCAAGTGATGCTGTTGGACATCTGGATCTGACTTTCATCTAAAAGAGATTTTTGAGTTTCTCTGGATTTCTGGATGTGTCAAGGTTCCTGGTTAGGGTTCCACATCAAAATGAAGTCTTTTTATTAAATGGATTTTTAAGGAAATTTGGATTTCCGGATGTCTCAGGGTTCCGCAACAATGTTCCAAGGTAATCTCATGAGGTCTACCACCCAGATATCCAGACCATTTGGAATCTAGAAGAATGTTGGTCTTGATTTATAGGGAAATATGGAAACCCATATTTTCAAATGTGGAAGGGTTCCATTGCAAGGTTCTAGGGTGAGACTGAAATTCTCAAGATATCCAAATATCTAGAAGATTGCTTATGAGGTATTTAAAAGGAAATCAAGATTTTGGATTTTTGGATCTTTGTTTGGTTTTTCACTTGGGTTACGTCTTCCCATCATTCATTGGTTGGGACATGCCACAATAGAGGATACATGTCCTACCTTGTTAGTAGTCGAGTCGTGCCACATCATATGGCACATGCGACAAGAATCCATGTGGGTGCCACATGTGGACAAGGAGGTTTTGGTAGGAAGAGAACCCAAAAATCTTAAGAGGCAATAACTTTCTAACCTGAACTTAAATTTTTGCTTATTTATAGTCACTGGAAAACTCTTGAGGAGTGGATTTTACTTATGAGCTTAGATTTGGACTTGGAGTTACTTATAAGAATGGTAAGTTAGAGGAAATAATTGAGAATTTTTACATCCCATTTACGTGATGATGGTTAGGGGGTGGGGTGTGTTACATGATAATGGCTATAACGTGCATATTCATTGATGGATTCTATAGGAATAACTAAAGAGAAAATACATTAGTGAATACTTGGAAATAAGAACACTAGAAGGAAATAGAGCTCAAGGACAAAGGCATGGAATGAGTAAAGTCTAGTGGACTTGTTGTAGCTCGGAAGAAGACAAATGGAGTTGAAGCATGCAATATGAGAGGTACATCTGTAACTATTTGAAGGTTTGGGTATTCCATTATCATAGCTAGAGTTCACGTAGTCACATCATTGACTATACTTCCTATCTGACCTTGTATTGGATCCCTAGAGGGAAGTGGTACATCCCGAGGGATTGTGGTGAAGAGAAAAGGGTATGTTGAGGAGACCTTTTAGGCCTTAATTGTTATCATACATATGTATTATTATAGATATTAGCCTAAATCTAACATAAACCAAGTAAATGTTATATGTAATAAAGGATAAAGATACTTAGCTAAGGATTAGTTGGAGCGGGTATAACTTCCCCAACTATCCTTCCTATGTATAAATACTCATTAAGAAGGAATAGAGACTCGGGTGGATATCCTTCCCACAATCTCTCCTTCTTTCTTGGGTTATGTGTGTCTCTGGATGTTCCATGACTTGAATCTGGGGTTGCCTGAGATGCTTATGGAGAAAGAAGCTTGTGCTTAAGATCATCCCAGTGTGGAGTCCTGTGGAATAAAAAAGAATATAGTTTCTATGCCCATCGACTTGCTAGTTGATCAACCACTAACTCGGCCATTAAAAAATGAACATCTATGAAGCTGAACATACTTCATCGACGAGTTCCTGGTCGAAGTCGAGGGTCTGGCCGAGCTCCTAGTCGACGTCGAGGGTCCACTAAACTTTCTGGTCGAAGTCGGAGCCGTCGACTTCCCGGTCAAAGTCGAATCCTCGGTCGAATTTCAGTCGAAGCCGAAGCCCTGGTCGAATCGCTGTGCGAGATCGACTGCTCATATTAAGAAAAGTCAAATATCTGATTAATTTTTTCAAATTTTGTACACTGTTTGGAACAGGAAATCCAGTTCATAAAACTTGACCTAATTGAGGGAATCATCTATCACCAGGAAGAAAAACTAAGTCAACTTTGGGCTGATGGTCGACTCCATTATCAAGCTAGAGATAAGTCTGGAACAAAGAAACTGCAAGTAAGTACGCACACACAATTTTCATTACGCAAAAAATGGTTGTCTAGGATTTATCACCAAGCAATGTTTAAATAATATGGATTGAAAGCATTATTATTCCTTGAAACCAGGAACCTCAAGCGACAAAACCAACCGGGAAGTCGACGAAAGTGAATCTACTTCTAGGGTTTGTTGTTTATTGACATGACCATCTCATGACAAGCCTGCGCACACTACAACATATTTCTATGTAGCTGCGAGAAGAATATGCAATAAATGAATTGTCAAGAGGAATGTCGACTCAACCACTGCAACGAATTTCAACTCGACCGACCAACGAATTGAAGTCGACAAGGAATAGTCATTCAAAGTGATGAATTGTGGGCTCTTGGTAACTTATAATTGCATCGAGTATGGACGTCTAAAAACAAAAAACTTTGATGGGGTTGTGATTGTATATCAACGAAGTCATGAAAATTCTTATGAATAATGTATTACATGAAGGAAATAGTCGAGCCATAGTCTAGTAGAGTTTATACTCAAGTTGGTCGAAGTCTTAGTCGACATATTGTAAGTCCGTCGAGTGAGTCAAGCCGATTTGACTCATAGCTAAAGTCAGTCTTTGAAGTGAAAAATTAAAAATAAAATAATTTCCAAGTGACGCAATATTTAATGAAAAATCTAAGTCAAAACTGGAATTTAAAGAAGGGGGTTAAACGTGCCTTTTCTTTGAAGGTAGGTGATCCCCTCCGCCATTGTAATGAAAGTCGGTCTCTAGCCGACGAGATCGGTACTTCACCAACATCAGTCGACAACACTTAGTTGATTTTGTAAAAGTCTAGTATTGGAAAATCAGTGAGTCATGATCATGAAGAGTTTAGAGTCACAGTCTATCCTCCTTCTCCATACAATTTTTGAAATTTCGAAGAGCAATAGAGAAGCACATGGAAACGATTGAAGACATTCGAGAAAGAGACATAAATTAACAAACACATACACTATGAGGAAATGAGACACACTTCCACACTAAATCTAGCAGAATAGAGGAATAATTTAATTAAGAATGTAAATGACAAAACAATCACACAATACGCAAATATTTTACCCTAGAAACCCAAACCAAGAAAACCAACATTCCTCGAGCATTCTTCTCTCTTGTTGTCTTATTCAATCTGAATAAAAAGTTACATGTTTAACCTTGGTCCACACCTAAAACACGATCGACATCACACCCTCTTGCTTACGCAAGAAAAACCCTATATCTAATACAAACTACATCTGCATGACCAACAATCTACATCTAAATATTTCTCTAAAGATTGACTATCTTACGATTCGTTGATTAGTCTTTATGGCCTTACAACATGCCTCTTTAGAGGATTTGCAACAGGTAAAACCCTAAAGAAATGGTTCCCAAAAATGGTTACAGATCTATGTAGACCAGTGGCTACAAATCCCGTGAATCTTGGAATTCTATTATAGTAGACAATAAGTCAGATTACCAGTCGACCTTCATTCGATCTTCAGTCGGTCACCACACACTCGCCTATTGACCTCTTGTCAGTTGACCTCTTCGACTTGTTGTCGATGCTTTACCATGTCGAACCACCTTGACCTTTGAATTTGACTTTACCCGGTTAACCAACCTCGACCTTGGACTTGTTGTCGATCCACCTCGACTTCAACCTGCCTTCGATCCACCTCGACTTCGACTGTCAATCGATCCACCTAGACTAGAATTTCACTACAAAGAATATAACAACCCAGTATTCTCCCACTTGTTGTCTTCTTTTCTGAAACCAGGAGATTCCTGAACTTTCATTCACAAACCCATGGAAACAATTCTCATTTCCTCTCTGCACCACGAGAACTTCACAACACTCACAGACTTGGTCAATGCGTCTTCTATGTTTTCCAATGTGTCTACTTTCTCTAGTAGCACCTTGTTACTTTCCACCTTGTCTCTCGTGAAATGGTATTGTACATAAATGTTCTTAGTCTTCAAATGATAAGCAGGGTTCTTTTCCAGAAATATTACACTTTGATTATCACAACTTATCTTCATAGCTCTCTGCTCAAACTCGATTCCAGAACACAACCTTTGCATCCACACTGCTTCTTTGCTTCCATGAGTGGCTGCCATGTATTCAACTTTTGTTGTTGACAAGGCTATGAATGCATGTCACTTACTCATCCATCTTATTTCTCCACCGAACATCTTGAATACATATCCACTGGTCGATCTTGGTCGATCCAGATCTCCAACCCAGTCAGCGTCGAAAAATCCATGTACATTTAATTTACCACTATCACCTCCAGGTTTTCCTTGATAGCATATAGCATAGTTATTTGTGCCACACAAATACCTAAATGCTCTCTTGACAGTTGTCCAGTATCATTTCCAGGTGTCGACATGTACCTTCTCAACACTCCCACTACATGGGAAATGTCTGGTCGAGTGCAAACCATTGTATATATTAGACTACCAACATCACTTGCATAGGGAACACATGCCATGTCCTCTATTTCTTCCTGTGTCTTTGGACACTGTTCAGTAATTATCCTTGCTCCCACATGAATTGGCACCTTCACGGGTTTGCAATCTTGCATGTTGAAACATTTCATAACTGTTTCAATACACTTCGTCTGATTCAACCGGATATTTCTAGCATCTCGATCTCTCTTAATCTCCATTCCCAGAATGAAGTTAGTTGCACCGAGATCCTTCATGTCGAACTTGGATGATAGCTACTTCTTCACCTAGTTTATTGCATCCATGTTGTTTCCAATCAACTGTTGGACACACCTACCACACTTAGAGGGGGGGTGAATGAGTGTGGGGCTCTTTTTCCCAAAACTTCCCTCTTGCACAAAAACTCATCAATTAGCATTCAACATTTATTCATTACCCATTGTTGTCATTTATAACCAGTTAGATGTGAGCACATA
>ML800562.1:39170-58696 GCA_009831015.1 Picea engelmannii
TTTAGGGTTAACCACTTTCCATAAATATTCCTTCTTGATTTTGTCACCTTATTTTATCATTTCTTCTTTTAGGTCACTTTGACTTCTTTGACCTTGGGGGCTTCAAGCCTTCATGTGGGGGCCCTTCATCTTCGTAAGGCCATAACTCTCAAACCATGATGAGTTATGTGACATTCCACATACCACCATAAATGGCATGACAAGCACTATCCATCTAGGATAGTTTCACCAACAATTTCCTTGATCTTCATCTCATTATTCATCATACAAGCATGGGTCCTCCAACCATTCTTCTAGGATAACTCAATTCGTAAAGCGTCTTCCTGTGAGGGATTTCACCATAAGGGGACCACTTTGGAGTTCATCCGTTTGTGCACCTTATCAATCATGATAAGACAATAATGAGTCATCTATACATTTTTTCAACAATGCATTATATACCAATGAAACCACATCGATCCATCTTCATCATGTATCAATGACAACTCATTGATCCATCTTCATCTATGCATTCTCATCAAAGAAAATACATATTATATTACATGAATCATCAATCAATCAATCCTTTGACATCAATCAATCAGTTGACATCAATCAATCAAACCATTGGCATCAATGACAACATGATCCAACATCAACAACATGTCATTGACATACAAAGCTACATATTGAAACACCCACCTTCTTCCTCGGAATATATTCAATGATCAACTTTGCTTCTCACAAATCCCAAACTAAGGATGTATGTTTCGAACTTCCGGTACCACATCCTTGGTGATTTATTTAGACCATAAAGGGATATTTTCAGTTTACACACCAACTCTTTCTTTTCCTTTACTACAAATCCTTCAGGTTGTTTCATGTAGATTTCCTCTTCTAGGTCCCCATGTAGGAACGTTGTCTTCACATCCATATGTTCTATTTCCAGATCAAATGTTGTAGATAGAGACATTAATACTCTAATGAAAGCTAATTTTGCAACAGGGTAAAAAATCTCACCGAAGTCGACTCCCTCGACTTGGGAATATCCTTTCGCTATCAGTCGAGATTTGAACTTATTGACTTGTCCTGCGACATTCATATTCTTCTTCAATATCCACTTGCTATCGACGAGATTTCTTCCACTAGGAAACTTGACTAGGTCCCATGTCTCATTCTTGTGCAAGGATTCCATCTCTTTGACCATGGCGTCCTTCCAGAGTTTACCCTCTACCGAGTTGACTGCTTCACCAACCGACTTAGGCTCATTGTCAATGGCAGTTAACACAAATGCATAATGGAAGTTGGGTGGACTATACCTTTCATCTGTTTTTTTTAATATTTTTGACCTCCTTACCACCGGAGTCGGTTGTTCCACCTCTTCCTTTGATTCAGTCGACTCATCTGAATCATCTTCTTCGTTCCTTAGTTCAAACCACACCGTCTCAGGATTATTCTCGTTCTAAACAATTTCCTCAGGCTCAGAATTCCCTCTGACTTCTATAACGCCCACATTTCGATCATACACTGTTCTCCTTGATGCAAGATCCCAAATCTTATATCCTTTCATTCCTTCTTTGTATCTAGTGAAAATACATTTGAATTCCTTCTTTTCCAACTTGCTCCTCTTTTCCTTGGGAACATGCACAAATGCATCACAACCAAATAATTTGAGATGTGAAACCAAAGGCTTCTTACCATACCATACCTCATTTAGAGTCGTGTCACTAGCGTCGACAAAGGAGACGTATTCACCAGATATCTTGCAGTGTCAACTACCTCCACCTAGAATTCTTGTGTGAGCCCAACACCACCAAGCATGCTACTTGCCTTGTCCATCAACATTCTGTTCATTCTCTCAAAAAACCCGTTTTGATGTGGGGTATATGGCATGGTAGTTTGGCGTGCTATACCACACTACTTCCAAAACTAATCAAATTATTTTCCACATAATTCACCACTATTGTGAGTCCTCGGCACCTTAATCTTCTTATTTGTCTGGTTTTCTACAAGAGCTTTAAATTCTTTGAATCTCTTGAAAACCTATGATTTCTTCCTTAGGAAATATATCCATGTCTTCTTGGAAAAATCATCTATGAAGGATACATAATACAAGGATTCACCAAGTGAAGGCACTATAACAGGGCCAAACACATCACTATGCACCAATTCTAGAATCCCATTTTCCCTTGTCGCTCCAGGTGGGAACCTCGCCAGAATTTGTTTTCCATATATGCAATGTTCACAAAAGTCAACTTCTAAACCACATTCAGGAAAATATTTTGTTAACACATAAGATTGTATGGGTCAAAAAATTCACCTTGGTTTTGTTTTTTGAGTCATAAGGTTTATAAAACATAGGTTTTGAGTCTTTAGGTTGTAACCATAAAGTTAGATTTGGTTTCAAAACGAATAAGGTTATGTCTAGCCTTGGTCTAAAGTTTGATCTATGTGATTGTTTTTATGACAAGGATCATGTCAAGGAGGATTTATGGTTTTCAGAGCCTACAATTTAACCATTTCTCCATGGATTATGTCATACCATCAACTGACAACCTGCTCGAAGTGTGCGAACTATGTTTGACAGGCATTGTGAATTGGTGTTGCGAACTGGTTAAAGAGGAGAGTTGGAGGTTCAACTACTTATAGACACCCTCGAGAAATTTCAAAGATACCAGCATCAAAATCAAGACTATCACGTACTCCATGAGGGTTTTCATCCTGTTTGAAGGTCGAGAAAGTGGTTTTGGATGTTTTTTCCTTTTGGCGTTGCGAACTGGCAGACAGGGGCACTACAAACTCATTTCATGTAGTAGATGCTTCTAAACATTTGATCATAACTCCAAAAAAGTGATGTGGGTTTTTCTGAATTTTTGTTTGGAGGAGAATGATAATGACATTGACTTGCTAACCCAATTTTATCCTAACCCAGTTTGTAATTCAAGATATATAATTAAAACACCAGTGCGCTACAAATTGGCACTGCAAAGTCTCTATTTTGCATTGTTGTGGGATATTCGCCTTGTTTGGAGGTTGCCACATGTCAATGAAGGTTCAAATGGTCTCCTAAGAGATATTTGGACATGATGGAAATGTGTTCCATCTCTAGATAAACCAGGATGACCTATTTCAAAAGACATTTATCAATATAGACAAAATCCCTCAAAAATAGGAATTTTTTAGGCTTTTGTTGGAATCTTTTGTAACAATACTCCTAAATGGAGGAGGATCCTATGTAACTCCTTGGTTTTGACCTCCTTAGGATAGATAGATATTATTCACTA
This sequence comes from Picea engelmannii, assembly GCA_009831015.1. NCBI lineage: Eukaryota > Viridiplantae > Streptophyta > Pinopsida > Pinales > Pinaceae > Picea > Picea engelmannii. The sequence goes on from ML800562.1 coordinate 42,434, forward strand.
TAAATGAAAGGGTTTTTGATGAGAAAAGGATTGGATTCATGATCCAAGACAGGAGAGAGTTGGGGGAGCAGTTTAGTTGCTCAATTGTAAGCCATATGGCCTGTTGTAATTAACATTTCTTCCATTAGAGATTCATGAGAGTTGTTTATCAGAATTTTTGTTATTTATTATCATTTTACCTTGTCATCTTTCTTGAATGTAATTGCAGGCATTGGATATCAATGGTTGTTCATGAGGCAGGAGATTCATGAATTGCAAATGATTTGTAGTAATTGCCTCCTTTCATGATCTTTGTTCTAGTAATATGTTAAGTCATTTTTGCAGAGAGGATCTTTGCTTGATGATATTCTTCTTTTTGTTATCTTTCTTATACCTCCATCCATAAATTATATCCCTTTTGGTCTGGCATGAGTTTGAGTGCCTTTGATCAGTAGGATGTGTTGACTCCATTCCCAATGGGATGACTTTTTCTACCCTCCTTGTTCTTCCTAGATGATCCACCCCTTTAAAATTGATTTAATTTTTCAGGTTGGAATGGTATGGGAGAGACCTATGGTTTTGATATTTTCATATAACAAAGATTTTGTTCCCACTGTGTAAACTAGATTTAAGACACTTTGTTAATGGAAATCAATCTTTTTCCTTATCTCTTCATTGTTATCTTTCTTTGATTTCAGCTAAGTGAATTATTTGTTTAGCTGGTTGCATCCTTATTTCAGTATATGTTATATAGTGATAATTCTTGCAGATATATCAGAGCTTTTTTCTTTTTCTTGAGAGGTTCTCATTTCATAGAGTCTTCTTCATATAGCTATCCTACTACATGATGTAGATGATAGATACATTCAACACTTCTTATCTGATCTTCCACCCTCATTTAATCTTTAAAACCCTAATTTGAAGTTGTCTAAAGCTTTACTTGCTGGTATATACTTTGGGATTGCCTTATGTGATTGATACCTTTTCTGAGTTTTCCTCATCCATTTGTCACCTTGATATAAACAATTATCTATAAATTCTGATGGGTATTGGTCTTTCACTCATAGCAGTCTGAGTGTGACTCTCAGTGCTAACACCTTCGACCATACCTTTATTGTGCATAGCTTGAAGTCATTTTTATCCAATGTGTCCCATCCTCTCGTGCCATAGCATGGTTGGTTTGAATTTATCATTTCTTTTCGAGTCAGTTTGAATTGACTCATCCCGAGTCGATTTGAGTCGATTTCAAGAGAAATGATGTTGTTGCATCCATTCGAGTCGACACTCCCTAAGAACTTGTATAGGGTTCCAATCTGAACTCCTTTCATTAAGACCATCACAACTATAACCATATTGCATGAATCCTTCTGAAACAGAGTGCACTCCAACATCACTCATCTTGCTGACAAATATCGGGTTACTTTCCAAACTCGAAATGTGTAGCACACCTAGAAGGGTTATTTTCCTCCCATCCTGCAGTATCAATCAAACTCTTCCTCGTCCGAAAATTTTGGTTGTCGATTCATCCCCCAAGAACACATCACCTCCATCATATCGTTCATACTCGTAGCACCATTCTCTATGTGGTGTCATATGATAGGATGCTCCTGATTCGATCAATCAAAAATATTGATCCGACTGTGTACTGGTTGACGCTAGGTACACATCACCTCCCTTATCCGGGATCGTATTTCTCTCAATCGAATGCTTCTCGTCGGATCTTGTACTGACTTCCATCGCCCTCGACTTGAAGTCATTTTTGTAATGCCCAAATTTACTGCATTTTCAACATATTCTTGTTGACTAAACCGGGGATTTAGATCTACCCTTCAACTTACACTTTCTATCAAATAATTTTCCTTTATCTCTTTCAATCGGTCAACCTCTCACCACTAAATCATATTTGGTCGATCCTTCCATGTTCTTTCTTCTAATTTATTTTGACAGTAGAGAAGCAACCACATCTTCTAGCGCTAGTGTGGTTGTATTACTCCCTATAGCCACAACTAAGTTATCCCAGGAGTCTGGAAAATAACATAATAGCTTTATACACTTATCCTCCTCAGTGATTTTAATATCCACGGACGATAACTGACTTAGAATGGTATTAAACGCATTTAAATGCTCAGTCACCGAACTGTCATCACTCATTCTCAAAAGATACAATTTATTTTTGAGAAAAAACTTATTTACTAGATATTTTGACTGGTATAAGCTTCCTAGCTTGTCCCACGGTTTCTTGGACGAATATTCACATAAGACATTTAGTAGTACCGAATCTTCAAGACAAAGTTGAATCGTACTTCTTGCTCTTCTTTCGAGTTTCTCCCATTCTTCTGTCGGCATTCTTGTCGGTTGGGTAGCTGGACAAACCGTTGTCCATTGTTCTTGATCTACAAGAAGATCTTCCATTTTAAGCTTCCACAACTCAAATTTCTTGCCATTGAATTTTTCCATCTCTATTCTTGAACTACTCTCCATTCTTTACCACGATCTTTAACACAATTTATGACTTACAACTCTTATTGTACTTAGGGTTTAGATTTCAGATTCAAGATTGGTAAACAAGATCTGATACACACGTCAAATCTTAACATTGCTTTGATACCACTTGTCATGAAATGACACACACTTCCACAATAAACCTAGCAGAAGAGAAGAAGAATTTAATCAAGAATGTAAATGATAAAACAATCACACAATACACAAAGATTTTACCCTGGAAATACAAACCGGGAAAACCAACATTCCTTGAGCATTCTTCTTTCTTGTTGTCTTATTCAATCTAAAAAAAGGGTTACATGTCTAACTTTGGTCCACACCTAAGACACAATCGACATCATATGATCTTGCTTATGCAAGAACAACCCTGTAGCCAATCCGACCTACATCTGCATGACTAACAACCTACATTTGCATGATCAACAACCTATATATACAGATTTCTCTAAATATTGGTTATCTTACAATTCATTGATTAGCCTTTATGGTCTGACAACACACTTCTTTATAGGATTTACAATAGGAAAAACCCTAAATAAATGGTTCCCAAAAATGATTACAGATCCATGCAGATCATTGGCTACAAATCCCATGAATCTCAAGATTTTGTTATAGTTGACTCCAAGTCGGATTACGAGTTGACCTTCATTCAGTCTTTAATCGGTTTCCACACAACCGCATGTCGACCTCTTGTTGGTTGAGCTCTTCGACTTGTTATCAATGCCTTTACCATGTTGAACCACCTCGACCTTAGAATTCAACTTTATCCGGTTGACTAACCTCGAACTTCGACTTGTTGTTGATCTACATTGACTTCGACCTGTTGTCTATCCACCTTGACTTCGACCCTCGGTCGATACACCTCGACTTCGACCGTCAGTCGATCCACCTCAACTAGACTTTCATTGCAAAGAATATAACAACCCAACACACACGATAACTGAAAGGAAAATATGATGACAAAAGAACGATTGGTTGATTGAACCCCATGATATAAAGGTTGCAGAACATTTTCGTGGGTTGTGACCATGAAAGAAAACAAGTGGTCGACGACACAGACCCTCATCGATCCCATATAAGAAATCCTCTAGGAGAAACATCCTGACAAGAGTGTGTGAGTATTCTAGCTATGAATTGAGTGATTGACTTGGAAATAACAACTACTTTGGTGACCCCGAAAGAAATCATAGTTGATAGAGGTAAGCAGAACATGGAGATCAAGGAGATGGGAGGTGTAATATATAGTCACTCAGATACATTGGAGACTAGTCATAGTAAACCTTATATAAGTGTATCACCCTATCCAGCTAGCGGTTGTTGCATTTGATTTACCTATGCAAACTAGTATGCATGGGTGGTACACAATGATGATACTTCTATAGTAGCAGAGACCTAAGAAAATGGTGCATGTTTGCTTAGGACAAGCAAGGATTTGAGTGTGGGGGAGATGTTGAGAGGACCTTTTAGGCCCTAATTGTCATCATACATATGTATTATTATAGATATTAGCCTAAGTCTAATGCAAACCAAGTCAATGCTACATGTAATAAAGGATAAACATACTTAACTAAGGATTAGTTGGAGTGGGTATAAATTCCCCAACTATCCTTCCTATGTATAATTACTCATTAAGAAGGAATAGAAACTCGGTTGGATATCCTTCCCACAACATCTCCTTCTTTCTTGGGTTATGTGTGTGTCTAGATGCTCTTGTTATAATGATGTATCTTATTGAATGTCTCTCTCCCTAATTCCTTATACTAAAACAAGGTATATTTCCTTGGGTTGTTCAGGTTGAGGGGAAAGAGAGCTCATTGGTTGGAAAAATTGTGGGAATTGACAAATTGTGAAAGTTGTTGCAACTAGAATTCTTGGATCCACAAATCTGAGACTTCTTGGTTGGTTTGTGTTAGAGCCTTGGAGGGAAGTAAAACAACATGAGGGACTGCAATGTAGAGAAGGGGGTACACTTCCTTTCATTGTGCGGACCGAGGGGAATGATATATTTCTAGTTGGAATTTCTACAAGGGTTACTGAATTATGAAATCATCATGTATAGTTTTGTGCTGAAGTGCCTATGTATATATGTTTTTGGTTGGAGCTCCCATGTGATATTAGGTCAGAGAGCCTAGGTTTATTAAAGGTTGGAGAGCCTAACATTGTAATATTCATGTACACATGTATGGTGTTCTACACCAAGGATGGTGCAAAAATAAGTGGGAGGGAATGGAACATCCCTAGTTTTAATCCCCACAAATTACAATGTAATTATGTAAATACGATTTAGGTTGGTGATCCGATATGTTTTTGGTGGGATAGCATGTATGGATTGATATGATTGAGGGCCGAGATATGTATTTCAGACATCGAAAATAATTAATAAAAATAAATAATTTCTTGTGATATGAGAGGGATGGTAAGATGTGGGGGCTATGTTTCCACAAGAGAGGGGGCTAAAGGGGGCTCCAAGGGGTTACCCATTTATATTAATCCAAGCCATTTTCATATTAATGTTTACCTCCTTTTAAATATCTAGAGAGATATTGAATGATGTAAGGGTGGTAGGTGTGAAAATTCAACTCACCAATTTATGACATCATGGGTTGAGTACAACTACTTTTTGGGAAATGTGAGAGTCAAGCTTGCACGAGAAGAAAAGGAAATTCAAGTGCCTTTTTGAGACAATTTTTGCATATTGATTTTGGATAGAAAGAGAGAACTCATAGCCTTAGCATGGGGATAGCTTTATATTAAGAGAAAATGAACAATAATCCTATGGCTAGGAGGAATGTCCCTTGTACGCAACCAAATGGTTCTTCTATTTAAAGATAAGTTTTATGTTCTATTTTCTATGATTAGTTCCACTGTGTATATATGTTTATATGAATGTTTTTTATTATGAGTAAATAACATGCATTCATGGTTTTGTATATGTTGTTAGATGCATGAATAAATTATCATGCTTCATGTTGTTGATTTTATTTTGTTAGGGAATTTAAATCAGGTTTTACTAGGCGGGTTTGTTACACTAGATACATCAAGATTCTTTGTTGTTGCATGGATAGTTGTTTGGTTGGATACCTTGGTGTTATTTTCATGGTAATTTATTATGTTGGTGATACTCATTGAAACCATGTTTAAGAAGTGAGTCATATTTCTAGTTTTTCACACTAGTTGTGGATTAAGTAACCAAGTGTTATGCTTTTGTCAATGCTAACATTCAAACAAGTCTTTCCAATTGTTGGGCATTGTTGCATGTGATGTGATTTCACCAAATAGTCATTGCATGTAGGTTATCTATTTGGAGAAAGTAATTTTCATGGTTTCATTGTGTTTTCTCCCAATGTTTCATATAATTGCAATTCACGAGTTTCTTGCCTAGATGAAAACATTATGTAAATATATATCGTATGGGTGGCTGTTGTGCTTGATACACCATGATTCTTTATTATTGTGCATGGATTTACTAATGGTTCTATTTCAATATGGGTTTGGAAAATAGATTTTTATTGCTTATTTCCCTCATGCAATGTGGATTAAGTGGGGAGTTGTTTTGCTTGGGTTGATTTTTACATTCACGCAATGATTTCAAGCTACTTCGTCAAAGAGGTTTCCCTTAAGACTTTGGTTAATGCACCTTATTGGTTAAATGAGGTGTTTTAGTTGGTATCCTATAAGCTTAAAAATATTTGTAATATATTTATGGTTTTGTTCTATATATATTCATATTAAGAGTGTTGGATGACCTCGATGCTAATTTATGGGGTGGGAATTTGATTGTAAAAAATATTCTAGTTTGATAGTGGGAAAGTGTGTCTATAGTTTGAATGCTTTAGGTTGTTTTCATTGTTTGTTTGATGGTGGAGTATTGATATTTTGATTACATCTTCTTGGTAAGAATTGAAATTATTTATTTATTATTTTTTAGTCTGTACATAATAAAATCTCAACTCAACCAACAATCTTAGGGTTGATGAATGAGTATTGATTATTGTTTTTAATGATCAATAAGGCTTGTGTCAAATTGGATCTCTTTCATTGTTTGATATATGTGCTTGGTGGTGAAGGTCTCTAACTTTGATGGTAAAATCATATGGTTTTGATTTCATTGTTAGCCACTCTTATAAACCTATGATCGAATATTTCATGATAATGTATTGCATGCATGAAGTAGTTGGAGAAACTATTATACACTTGTTATGAAACACAATCCAAAATTAACAGAAGAATATAAGGAAGAAGTAAATCTGCAACTTGATAATGATAAATAGTCAATGAATAATAATCCACTTTGAGGGGGAAACCTCCTTTTACAATATATCCAATGCACAAGACAAGACACCTATACAAATGAATCTTTTTTATTATAAATAAGAGATTAAGTAAGAATGATGTAACCTAACCTAAGTTGACATAACCATAACTAATAAAATAATAATGAATGAGGGTTAGGGCCTTAAGCCTTATCATAGTCCCCTCAATAAAAAAGATTTGTCTTCAAAGCTTGTAATTGAGGGTGTTTCTTCATGAACTATTCATTTTCCCATGTTGCTTCTTCTAGATACATATTCTTTCACTTGATAAGGTACTCCATAATGGTTCTATTCCAAAGAGATGGATAATGCCGATCTATAACTTTTTTTGGTTCAAGAATAAACTTCTCTTCTTCATCTAATTCTAGAAGTTCTAGCTGCACCGACATAGTTTGTTCCAAAACCTTTTTTAGGAAAGATACATGAAAAACCTTATTAGTGCGAGAAGAAGGAAAATCTAATTCATATGTCTCTCATCTAATCTTGCAGGGTCCGTAAAAATTGGGAGCTAGTTTCTGATTTTTGTTTGAGAGTAGATTGCTTATAAGGTTGTAGTCTCAAAAATACCCAATCACCCTCCTCAAATTGTCTTTCACTTCAATGTTGATAGATTTTCTACTTCATCCTATTTTGTGCCATTTGAAGGTGTTCTTTAATAAATTTCAAAGTTTCTTTAGTCTACTCCATATGTGACTTTGATGCCTATACTCTGGACTAGTCCTGCAAAAGTATGTGATACTAGGAGTCAAATATCCATAAAGAGATTTAATTGGAAGCATCTTAATAGATGTGTGATAACTGGTATTATACCACCATTATTCTAGAGGAATCCAATTCACCCATTGAGATTGTTTGTCTAAATAATAACAACGTAGGAAACCCTCTAAACATTTTTTAACTATTTTTGTTTAACCATGCATTTGTGGATGGTATGTTGAAGTCATAGATAGTGTTGTTCTGCTCATATTCCATAATTATTTCGAAAAAAATCCTATAAATTTTGGATCTTTGTCACTTACTATTACTTTAGAAAATCCATGAAGTCTATGAATTTCCTCCATGAACACTTTTTCCACTTTTTTTTTTTGTATATGTACTTCAAATTCCACAAACTTGTAATGAATTCCATTGATATCTCTTCCCATATTTGATTAGGTATGTGTAAATACTGAAGTAATGATGACCTACTACTAGGTCTTACCCACAATTGTAGCAACTTCAAATGACTGCTCTAAAATCTTCAAAGAGATGTCCCAAGGATCACTTCTTCAAGTCTGCAAAGACTAAAACTCCACAAATACAAAATTCTACAGAGTCTTTAATTTGATATCTTGATCAAAATTCCCTCCTAATTCGATCAAATTGAATGGATCAAATTCTCTATATCAATCCAATTTACTCGTTCCTTCTCTGATGCATTTATAGGGTTGAAAGGTGGGCAGACACTAAACTCGTGGCTCATCTTCTTCATACGACCACTTGCATGGATCAAAACCTTAATAATAATGGGTGAGGGTGATAACCTTTGTTCCTTATCCCCTCTATCTTCTAAATCCCTCGACATATGACAAATAGCTCCAACAAAAGGTGCAAGGCTCTCAACCTTCTTCTAGCTCGAAAGCACTTCATAAAACCTTCACGTGAGAAAGTATCATGTCCAAGAGCTTATCCTTAGGTCCTTAACCTATAGGTGCTTACATTTTGAAGCTTCTCTACATGTGACCTTAACTCATGACCTCAAGCTAAAAACAAAGGTACTTAAGATTATAACTTAATATCCTAGTCCAATCAACGATCGAGACTTAATCATCCATTGAACGGACGATCCTCATAATCCTAATTTCAAACCTTTGATCCAATGGTCGTGGTTAATTCACAATCCTCTAAAGGTTATTTTCACCATGTGTCGAATAAAATGCGAAGATTCTCGATGATTGACACATGGCATGATCCTAATATTTCACAAATCGACTCAGAAATTAGCCCTCGTGCAAGTTCCAAATGCAAATTAGATCTGCATCATCCCTTCTTCTCCTTGATACGATCTGACAGTTCCTATTTTTTCGCACTTCAACCTCTTTCAATCCAACACTATCTATGCATAGCCTTCACAATCCAACATTTCTTATAGCCTTCTATTTATATTGATGGATTTTGTAGCTACTTTATTATGCCTACAACAAAAATTAGGATCATTGACCCTTACAGTGGTCAATGATCACCAAACAAATCCCATCTTTCTAACTCTCTTGAATTTACCTTCTCCAATGAATTTTCTTGATAGAGGTTCTTCTTCCTTGACCTTTAAACCTACAAAATTGAGTCGAGACCTGTAAACACACATTTTACCACATGTGCAGAGACATACATTGTCACCCAATGAGAAGGTTTGTACACGATCAAATACTCAATTCTCGAAATAGAGTGTTCCTTTTCTTCATCAATAAAATATACAAATTGTACAAGGTTTTACATAGGGAATCATTACCTTTTTTTCCTAAATTCAATTTAATAGGACTTCCTATTCTCTCTCTTATGCCCTAAATTTCTCTCTAATGGCCAACCTATGGCTTGATTTCACTTATGTTTGGCCAACCCTAAATGCCTTCAAGGCTTACAATATTATATAAGAGGATTCTAAACTTGATTCTGTTTCAGATCCTACAAACACTCCATAATCAATAGATAGGATATTTAGATACATAAAATATTAAAGAGAGATACAACCAACCCTAACTCTATTCTCAAGAACTAACTCTATTATAATAAAATACAACAAAACTTATAGAATTCATTCAAACATAGGAATTTACAATAATACGTACTTAGGAAAACCAACTCCCTAATACAATGAAGACCCCCCCTAGGTCCTGTCCAAATAATGATATGGATCCAGGATGCACCTGCATCAGACTCCCCATGAATAAAATGTTCATGATCTCCTGATCATGATTTCCTTTTGCCAAAGTCCTCTTGGATCCCAAACATAATACTACTGCTTGTTTGTCTTGCTATCTTGTTGTTTTGTTGATTCCTGCAACTTTTCCCTTTCTCTGTTGTTGTATATCTTCTTTGCCTCTGCATGTCTTCTTTGAGACATCTTCATCATCATCTTCCTTATCACTTCAATCTCTATGTCCAACTTGTCGTCTAGATGAACCTTACTCTACAGTTTACTGTTCTTTGTTGAACTTTATTGTTGTTGTTGTCCATTGGCCACTGCATTTATTCTCTTTCATATCTCCATATCAAAACATTGGAGACACTCAACTTATTTTCATAAAAATTAATTATGTCTTCAAGATTCTTACTCTCAATTATGCAGTCTTTCTGATTGATCGACCAATCTTCTAACATTTTCAATTCTTCCTCAAAATTAGTAAGCACTATATCGAAGTGTTGTCCTTCAAACTCTTCCTTTTTTGTTGAAACAATAAGATTTCCCATATCTGAGTCACTTAATAAAAAGTGATCTAGGTGCTAATCACCCTCATGAGATAATGTTTCCTCTTCTTACTCTATGAACAAATTATGAATCTGTATGTATTCTCTTTCTCCTGTACTTGAAAGCATACACTAATGATCAGTTTTAAAACTATGAGACTCTGAAGTATCTGCTAATGTTCCTAGCACCATCTTTCTTTTTTCCAATGTAGTATCAAGTCTCTCATCTGCTTCTCATGGAATCATCTTCTTGTGTTGGTCTGAACACCTCATCAAACTTCTCTCAACACCTATCTTATCAACAATTTCGATTGAAAGTTGTGTGTAGTCTCCACCTTGACCACCTTCATGAGATGAAAATATCTCATCCTTCTTCATAACAAAATTTTGATTATGTTTTGCTGCTATGATTTTTGAAAGCATATTTCCATCTTCAGTAGTCTTTATGAAAGTTCTAGATAACTATCCAGCTTCTTCCCTTCCACAACCTGCAACCATACAAAAAATATTAGTTTTAAAATTTTTTGGTTGTTCAGCCACAATTGACCCCTCTGTCAGCATATCCTCATGTTGATATGAACTCTCCAAAGAGTTCATGAGACTTGTAGTAAGTCACTTATCTCCTTCATTCTCCTCTCCAAAGACATATCCTTTCTCTGGTTCACATAAGTGACATTATTCCTCTGTCAATGGCCTCAATATGAACTCATCTCCTTTGAGGTTTTCCTTATTTTCCCAAGAATTCATCCTATTCTTTAGGTTTCTCAAGTTTTCCCTACTATTTTCTTCAAACAACTGCATTACTGGCCACTTGAACTTCTCCAATTTCCATCCTCGTCTCTGTTTCTCTGCAATCTTCCCCTGTAGAAACATTTGTATGACATTGAGCCTCTCCTTTAGCTCATCCATCTCTCTGTCATAATCCTCTTGAATCATCCTCTTTATGCCAACTACCTTAGCATCCTCCTTTCTTCTGTAGTGACTTCTTCTGAACCCATGTTATGACTATCAATAGTTTTCATATCTTGTGAAATCCTCTGTTCACTGTGAGCTATAGTGAAGCACATGTAATAAGTTCTTCATGTAATTGTTACTCAAATACCTTCCTAAGATTTCCCTAGCCTAGCTTTTGCTATTCCCTGGTTCTCTTCCTAAGAACCTCCTTGAGCACCCCTTTCTCTTCAGTCTTCTATACTCCTTCTCACTTCCTCTAAGAACTTCAATGGTCCTCTCTTATTCACCAATTTCCATAGCTTCTCATGTTGTGAGGGTTCTCTGTCATCAACTTCAAAATTTTACTTAATCTCTGTCACAACTCCGTCGGCTGTCATAGTTTCTATCTTATCTGCTACCTACAATCATAATCACTTTTAAACTAGAGTTATCATAAAAAAAGTTCTATACCATTACGTCATGCCATTTTCTATCAATATGTCTCCTTGTTTCTCTACTAGTTGCAATCATGCTTCTTACAACACATTCTGATTCAATCTATCTCTTATTGTCTGCAACAATCATGTTACAACTATCCTTCCTAAAAGATATTTTAACTAGATTTGATACCAAAAATGATGACCTACTACCAGGTCTTACCCAAAGTTGTGGCAACTTCAAATGACTACTCTAAAATCTTCAAAGAGATGTCCCAAGGATCACTTCAAGTTTGCAAAGACTAAACTATGAAAATACAAAATTCTATAGAGTCTTTACTTTGATATCTCAAGCAAAACACCCTCCTAATTCAATCACATGGAATGGATCACATTCTCTATATTCATCCAATTTACCTATGCCTTCTCTGATCCTTTGAAGAATCAGATTCAAGCACTAATGGCTCTCTGATGCATTTATAGGGTTGAAAGGTGGGAATGCACTAAGTTTGTGGAAATTCTTCTTCATATGACCACTTGCATGGATCAAAACCTTAATAATAAGGCGTGAGGGTGATATCATTTGTTCCTTATACCCTCTATCTTTCAAATCCCTCGAGCTATGACCAATAGCTCCAACAAAAGGTGCAAAGCTATCAACCTTCTTCTATCCGAAAATCACTTCATAAAACCTTCACGTGACCAAGTACCATGTCCAAGAGATTATCCTTAGGTCCTTAACTGACAGGTGTTTATCTTATTAAGCTTCTCTACATGTGACCTTAACTTGTGACTTCGATCTAACACGAAAGGTGCTTAATCTTATAACTTATTTCCCGAGATGATCAATAGCTGGGACTTAATCATCCATTGAACAAACGATCCTCATAAGCCTGGTTTCAAACCTTTGATCTGACAATCATGTTTAATTCACAAACCTCCAAAGGTTCTTTTCACCACATGTCAAATAAAACACAAAGAGTCTCGATGCCTAACACGTGGTGTGATCCTACTCTTTCAAAAATCGACTCAGAAATTAACCCTCGTGCAATTTTCAAATGCGAATTAGATCTACATCGTCGCTTCTTTTCCTTGATACAATCTGACGGTTCCTATTTTATCGCACTTCAACCCTTTTTAATCCAACACTATCTATGCATAGCCTTCATGATATGATAGTTATTATAGCCTTCTATTCATATCGATGGATTCTGTAGCTCCTCGATTATTCCTGCAATGAAACTTAGATCATTGATCCTTACAGTGGTCAATGATCACCAAACAAATCCCATATTTCTAACTCTCTTGAATTTACCTTCTCCAATGAATTCTCTTGATAGAGGTTCTTCTTCCTTGACCTTTAAACCTTAAAAATTGAGTCGAGACTTGTAAACAGACATTTTACCACGTGTACATAGACATATATTGTCACCCAATGAACAAGGTCTTTGCATGATCAAATACTCAACACTCGAAATAGAGTGTTCATTTTCTTCATCAATCAAATATACAAATTGTACAAGGTTTTACATAGGGCATCATTGCCTTTTTGGCCCGAAATCAATTTAATAGACCTTCCTCTTTCTTCTCTTTCTTATGGCCCAATTTTAGCTCTAATGGTCAACCTATGGCTTGCTTTCACTTTTGTTTGGCCAACCCTGAATTCCTTCAAGGATTACAATATTATACAAGCGAATTATGAACTTGATTATGTTTCAGATCCTACAAAGACTCCACAATCAATACATAGGATATTTAGATCCATAAAATCTTCAAGAGAGATACAACCAACCCTAAATCTCTCCAAGTCCTCATTATTCTCAAGAACTAACTCTATTATAAATAAATAAATAAAAACTTCTAGAATTCCTTCAAACATAGGAATTTACAATAATACATACTTAGGAAAACCAACTCCCTAATACAATGAAGACCCCCCCTAGTTCTTGTCCAAATAATGATTTGGAGGCAAGATGCACCTACATCAAGTAACCATAGAAATTTTTCTTTCTCTCCTTTATTTCTTTGGCACACCTAACATTCTCTCACAATTTTTTGAATATCTTTCTTCATTCCTTTCCCCAAAAAATATTTTTTATTCCCTTGATATGTTTTAAAGAACCCTGAATGTCCTACCATCAAAGAGTCACGAAACTCCCTTAATTTGTGTTGCTTCAACTTAAGACATCACATCTTGTAAGAGTGATTATGCCAAGGTAGCCTCTTCATTCCATACACATGAATTTTTCTTCAAGAGATATGTGAGTGGGCCTGCAATGTGTTCATAATTCTTAACAAATTTTTGATAATATCCTATAAGAGCAAAAAATACTTTAAGTATCTTGATGTTCTTAAGAACATGCCATTTTGTGATAGATTTGATTTTTTGAGGGTCCAACTTAACCCCTTCTCTTGAAACAATTTGACCCAAATACTCTATTTCATGTTTCCCAAAAGCACATTTGGATCATTTTACATACAATTGATTGTTCTTGAGAATTTGTAGGTGTTTATCAACATGTTTAATGTGGTCTTCCCATGATTTGTTGAATATAAGTATATCATAAAAGAAAACCAACACAAATTTTTTAGGATGGGGTTGGAATTTTTTGTTCATAAGGCTTTGAAAAGTAGGAGTATTAGTCAACCCAAAAGGCATCACCAAGAACTCATATTTCCCTTCATGTGTTCTACAATCTATTTTGGGAATGTATTATTCTCTTAATATGATTTGGTGTTATCTTGATTTAAGATATAACTTTAAAAATAAGTCACTCCATGAAGCTCATCTAATAGATCTCTATAATTAGGACACATCCTCCAAGAATAGGCTTTCTTCTCACTATCACTACTGGAGCTAAAAATGAACTCCTTCTTGATTAAATATACCTGAATCCAACATGTATTGTACCATTTTCTCAATCTCCCCCTTTTTTTGATGATGCTATCTATAACATATTTTATTAGGAGGATTACTTCTAAGAATTAGTTCAATTTGGTGTTCATGATCTCTATATGGAGGTATCCCTTTAGGAATTTCCTCGAAGACCCTATGGTGATTTTCCAAAGTGTATTTTAATTCCTCTTTAATATTTTCATCTTCCTTCTTCACTTCCATAGAATAAATTCTAACCACAACTCCCCTACTACCCTTTTTTATGAGATTTTCCATTCTATGAAAGATAATGACCTGAGAGGATGCATATTTTAACCCTTTGAGTTCATATTGAATTCCTTCCAATTCAAATATCATGAATAGTTACTTATAGTTTGTAGAAACTATACCCAATGTTCTCAACCATTGAATCCTTAGAACACCATATACTCAATGGGAATGGAATACATTGGGATTTCTAACTTATATTCTTCCATACTAAGTTTAATGTTATGACATTTCCCTCCACAAGCAATACTCCCCCCATTAGTAACCAAAACATGAAAATTTGTCACTAGATACACAAACAATTGAGGCACTGTGCTAATCTTTTATTAATGAAGTTATGAGTACTACTTGAATCAATAAAAACTATGAACATTTAATTTTTAATGTATCTTGAAATATTAAGGGTTTGAGGTGTTGACTAACCTTCCAATGCATGAACATATATTTCACACCTATATAATCAATGTTGTGGAATTTTTTGACATATGTTTCCTACTCTTTTGAGTTCACAAGTTCTTCCTCACCTATTTGTGCATATGCCTCCATTTACTCCTCATCATTATTTTCCAAACTGAACAATTTTGTTTCTTGGCATTTTATGCCCTTTTGACCATTTTCTATTACAACCAAGGTGTAGTCCTTTTTGTCTTCCTTCCTCCATTTCCTTTTGTGATATTCAAGTAGGTTGAGGTAGGGTTTCCCTATGAGCCCCAAATCAATCTTTAATTCTTATGTATGTTCCAGGGGTACATTTTTTTTCAAAACCCTTTCTCATGTGAAAAAATAATAATACTCCTCTTTTTTCTCTTTATTAGAATTTTTGAATGACCAAAAATAAATCTTCCAATTGCAAGTTATGTACCATTAAAACCCTGATTTGGAGATAGTTGATCTTTCTTCTGATCTATCTCCAAAATTTCAGCCTTTATGAATACCAAATTTTGGCATTTAGTACTATGATATGTATTTTTTTCAATGTCATAGGTTTGACCAAAATTTGATGTGCCAATTGAAAGTTACGGTAACTTTCCCAAAACTTGTGGGTTCTCAATTCTTTCCTGAGAGTGAACTTGTATTGAATTCCACATGTCCAATATTTATGATATGAATATGAAATTTGGATCTGAAATACCATGGCCCATTGTTCTTCCAATTAAATTAGTGTCATATGCAATCAGATATGACTGTTTTACCTAGAACACTTGTTTGAGACTAGTTGGAGGACTAGTCAAAACCCTAACTTACATAGCTTGTAACTCTTAAAGTATAGAGAATCAAACCTTGAAAATTTTACCAAAGGTACTTAGATATGTATCCTTACGATCCCAAATTTTTTTCTATCTAAAACTTCACAGGAAAGAGGTTATGGCTATTTTATCAAGAACACCTATTTGAGACAAGTTTTAGGACTAATCCAAAACCCTGAATTTCAAAGGATATAAATATGAAAGTATAGAATGTTGGATCATGTTGTCATTGATGCCAGTGGTTT
>ML800562.1:58796-73562 GCA_009831015.1 Picea engelmannii
TACTTGGAGAATAGAGATGAGACTACATTTGAAGACAATGGGAGCAGCAATTTAGAAGGTAGCCATTGGTGGATCAGTTCCTTTAAAGAACAAGTCAAAGTTTGCAGCTCAAAGAGAAGGAAAGAAGAATGATGCATTGGCTCTCAAGACCATTCTTAGTGAACTCTCAAGCCCTAGCAAATAGATCATGGGACAATGCACTTCCGCCAATGATCTATGGCTAAAGCTAGAGGACACATATCAAAGCAAGAAGGAGAAGAAAGACATTGAAGACAACTCCATCAAGACACATGAAGGTAAAGAATCTCCAAAAACTCTTGGTTGCATTATTTCTAAAAGTGATAATGTTGGCAAAAAGGAATATCTTGAACACATTTCAAATGAAGGTAAAGAATCTACACAAACCCTTGATTGCAATAATTCAAAATGTGATGATGTTGAATTTTTCTCTACAAGTGAAGAATAAAATCTAGAAGTAGTTTGGATAAAATCAATTGATTGTTATCCCATGGAAGAAGTAGAGGAAAAACTATTGGAGCTTAAAGAGAAAGTTGAAAGAGGTCTATATGAATATAGCAATGACCACTATTATATAGACTATAGCTATCTTTCGGATAACACTAAAAAGTTTCCCAAGAAGATTCAAAGGCACATCTTGAAGTTAAAATAAATGCTCAAAGAACTAGAAGAAAGTAGTAAGACTCAATTAGAAGAAAAGGAAGAAGAGATCACAAGACTAAAGAATGGAAAAGAAGATATGAATGTATATGATGAGATTAGCAAAAGTTTTGAAATCATTGTCCATCTCAAGACCCAAATTGAAGAAGCCAAAAGAATAGAGGAACTATTGAAGAATCAAATAAATGAAAAGGAAAATTCATGTTGTAAGTTAGAAGCTGAAATTGTTGACCTTAGAAAGAAGGTAGAAAAGTCAAACAAATTCTTGAATAGCTCAAGAATCTTGGATGAGATCTTGGAAAGTCAAAGATCACCATGTGATAAATTAGGACTTGGATACAAAGGAGAAGCTACACATGCTGAAGCAAGCACCTCAAAGAAGCATGAGTTAAGTCCATCAAAGAAGGAAGACAATGTTGCAAAACAACAATCTATAGAAGGCAAAGAAATTTTCAAAAGAACAAAGCAAGAAAGACATCAAGAAGCTATTCTTGGGACACCAAAGCAAAGGTATGAAAGTATTTTTCATGGGTATTGTTATTCATGTAATGGATATGGTCACAAAGCTTTTGAATGTAGATCTTATGAAAAGAGATATAATGGAAGATTTTATAACACCATGAGGTCTTGGAGATGTGATCAAGTAGGACACGTTGTTGTTCACTGCAACACCATGAGATGCTACAGTTGTAGTGGAATTGACATAGAGTCGAATTTCACCACTTTTCTTCCTTACAAGGACTAAATTAGACACCCATTGAGTGTGCTTAACTGGGAAAATTATTGTTG
Organism: Picea engelmannii; assembly: GCA_009831015.1. Lineage (NCBI taxonomy): Eukaryota > Viridiplantae > Streptophyta > Pinopsida > Pinales > Pinaceae > Picea > Picea engelmannii. Next base: position 60,264 of record ML800562.1, read on the forward strand.
CAGTTAGTAATTTGTTTAGTTCCTTTTTAATAGTAGATTCCAACTTAGGATGCATTTTCCTCAATTTCTATTGAAAAGGCTGAGTCTGGCGTTTCATAGGGATTACATGTTGCATGATGTTAGGATTGAAAGTTTTCAAGTCATCGTACGTCCAGGCAAATACATCCTTAAATTCTTTAAAAAAAATTATAAAAGCGAATTTTTCTTGCTCGGAACATCCCTTTCCCATATTTTTAGGATTATCTCATGTTCCTAAATTAACAATTTCATAGATCAAAGAGGAAATGTTAGTCTTACAGTTGACTACCCCTCTAAACTTGTCATACAAGTCATAAAATTTCTCTAATMTCACAAMAGATATGGGGATAGATTTTACCATCTCGGATGTCGATTCAGGATATCGAGGATCAGATATTKCCGTGAAGTTTYAGAGATTCTCGTCATGAGTGCCTTCATCAATGACTGCATCATGAAAGGTGTCTTCCATATGCATAAAGGTGATGATYTGTTGGTCATCATCGAATACTCTCCAATTCGTGATGTTGTCCAGAATCKATGGCCTGAACAACAATTCGATCAAAAATGCATTAGGCGAAAGACCTTCAGCGAACAACAATTTGGAAGCAACATTGGCTAGTAAATCAGCTTCTGAATTACTCATCCTATGAATGGAATGTATATTAAATGCTAGAAATTTGTGCATCAAACTCCATACCTTGGTTTGGTAACTCTTCAGATGTGGTGACAAGCAATGTATTGTGTTTCTTACCTATTTGACTACGATTTATGAATCACCAAATACTACTAAATTTTGTACGTCCATGTCCAATGCTTTACTAAGTCCCTGAAGAAGTTCTTCATATTCGGCAGTGTTGTTAGTACATTCAAACTCTAATCGACAAGAAATAAAAGTTGTATTACTTGTAGGGTCGATGAGTACACAACCAGCATCTTCTCCTTCTTTCGATTTGGATCCATCAAAATATAGGGACCATATTTGTGGGTCATAAATAGTACTTGGCATATTCAGCAAAGTTGGTGTCTGCGTATAGGCTGTAACTTCATGTTGTTGTCCTAGATCAGTGATAGAAGAGATTTCGGTCATGAAATTACCAAAGAAGGTGTTCATTTCCTATGTTTCAAATGAATATGTGGATGTAATGAAAGGCTCATTTGGATCGTTCAAGTCTGTCACGCTATGCTTAAGATAACGTTCTTTGTTTATCCTGATTTTGTTGGGTTGTCGATTTTCAGGCAGCCACAAGTGAGACCAGTCTGTAGAAAAATAATCGTGCAGTTGTTCTGACCAGTCTCTGCTTAAAAACAGACCATAAACTTCATGAATATAAACAACGATTATATCAATTACTTGATGAACTTTAGGATTGGATGATAGTCTAATCAACAGATTCTTAAGCTCATCGATTACTTTAACATTCGTTCGATCTAGATGAATAATTTTAAGATCAGAAGGTTTAACTTCTGCATTAATTTTATGGCATCTAGACAGAGGCATCACATTTGAAGATGCACCGGAGTCGACCATACAATTATGTACATTCCTATTAAAAATCTCAAAATTCAATAAAAAAAGGTGGGACGTTTTTCCATGTGGAAACAACAGAATTCTGTCGATTTTTTAATGTTGTCCATGAAACAGTTTTATCTACATTTGCTAAAGTTTTTTCTGCTAAGTCCCTTTTGTCTTGAGGTTCATATGTCTTTTTAGTTGGGACATTTTTAGCTGCGTTTGAATCAATTTCTGCTGATTTTTTGCTGCTGAGATCGTTCTTTTTATTGTTTTCAGCGATGCTTTGAAGCATTTTTTGCAAAATAAAAGGAAATTTCAGCAGTTCAAAAACAGAAATATTAGCCCTCAATTTTTTTAGATCTTCAATTAAATCATACTCTAAAACTGGGGTTGCTAGGCTTTGTTTAATTTCAGTTTTCTTTGACTATTTTGGAAACACATTTCTACTTACTTCGGGAGGGGGTTTGTTCTGCGTTTTGCTTCTTGTGTTGTAGGGGTGGAGAGTTTTGAAATTTTCTTGGAAGATACTGTCTGACAAGTGACCGAAAACAGGAGGAGATCGATCCTCCTCTTCTGGTACCTCTTCCTCAACTATATTGTCAGAATTTTCAAGAGGAACAGAAACAGAATTGTAATGTGCTTCTAAAGTCGTTTGCAAAGCATACTGTAAACTTTCAAAATTTATACCTTTTGTGGTCGGGTTTGGCCGGTTTGGAGGAAAAGGATTTCTAAAAGGAGGTTTGAAACTTCCTTTGCTTATGGATGCTTCCTCGGTTGATCTTTTCAAGTCAACGACTTGATTGGAAATTTTCTGGAAATCTTTCTGCAAGCTCTCCAAGTCTAAAGTTTCTTGTTGATTTTTTGTTTGAGGAGGCCTAGTAAGAATTTATATTTTCTTCTTAGAAGATGAAGTTGTTTCAGTTTCATTGCTAAGATTATCTTTAAAGCTTAATATATCTATCTCAATTTGGCTTGCGTCCTCAAAGGCTTCTAACAAAGTGTTATTATTGGACCTTTTAACCTATATTGCTATGTTATTTTGCAGGGCCTTAGCATAATATGCAATAATTAAACTTTCTGCAGGCATCGAAACTACAGGGATTTCGTTTTTTAAGGTAAGAAATCTTCGGTTAAAGTCTTTCACTTTTTATTTAAGGTTCATTTTTAAGCTAGAGAGTTCCATAACCAAGACTTCCGAAGATTTATCATCTCCAAATTTTTCCAGAAAACAAGTTTTAAACTTGTCCCAAGAGACGATGGTCTGGGGTTGTTGAGAGAAATACCAGGTTGAGGAATTTCCCTCAAAAGTATAAGGAAATAATCTGCATACTACATCCTCATGTTCAACGCTCCAGAGTCTAACGACCAACATAAATTTCTTGATATGATCCTCAGCTGATTGCTTCAAATCTGGATCAAATTTGGGCAGCCATTTCTCGGGATGCTTAGGTAATGGGTGTTGGGGTCCGGGTACAACCACGACATCTTGATCGAGTCAAGGTCAAGCAGGATTATTTTATTTTTCCATGGGATTTGGTGGTGTTGAAGGATGATCATTTTTACCATTATAAATTAGCAAATGAAGGATCGGACAGTTCCGAATTTATGATGCCTTTGAAGTTGGTTGTATTTTTGATGATTATATTACCGAATCTCTTGGGTCTTTTATTTGCTCGCTTTATACATGATTTCAACTCTTGGTTTTCTTGTTCAAGTAAAGCATCGCAAGTTGACAAATGTTTTACTTGTGCCTACAACAACGGAATGTCCTTGTAATAGCGTTATATCCAATCTAAGCAAGTGTCACAATGCACTGGTGTTATAGCATACCGATGTGGAATGTATTCAGCAATGGGTTTTTCTTGTTTCCCTGTGGCTTGTTTCAGGTCACGGCTAATGACAACAAAACCTTCTTTGCCTTTGAGATACGGAGGTAATCTAGAGACAAAGTCATATTGTTCATCTTGACCATTAGTTTTGTTCCCGATACATTGGTTGTCCGGATCTTCCTGAGAAAGGAAATCATTTATCTCTTCATCTAAACAGTGATCATTGACCTCGATCGTAGAGATTGAGCTCAAATGATCCTTTTTTCGATTCCTTAAACTCCTAGATATAAATCGACCAGACCTCTTATTCAAAAAATTCAAATCTGAGCTTTTCTTTTTTTTACCCTTACGAATTTTCCTTACTGTAGTTTTATCATTATGATTTTGATTAGGTTCATTTACAAGCACAGGGGAAAATTTTCCTTTTAATTTGTCTACTAGCTATTCCAACGATTTCCTAGACGAGAACATACATCGTGATTCCTTAACCATGGGGGTTTTCAAAGCAATAGACATAGATTCATTAATTTCACAGCCATCAGGTGAATTAAAACCCCGACTTTCGGTCACAGGACTATCAAAACTGGGGTTTACATTTAAAGATAGATTCATTGTATTGTCGATCTGGGAAAAACCATTTCGGCTCAGGAAACTCTCCCAATTGTCCCCGATTTTTGATAGGTGTGATAGCAGCAGGATTTTAATGAGCCCGTGATGAAAAAGACTTGACAGAGAGTTCATGCTCTGTCGCTTATAGAGTTTCAACATTTTATATAGGCTCATTAACAAGTAGAACGGAATGTTCAACTCAAACCATATGAATAACATGAGCAGTCGGATATGGTATAAAAAGACCAAAACATACCTGCCTTCACATGTGATAAAATGTTTCAAAATCAAAATAAGGCCATGCCATCGGGGTTTCAGGAGGTTAATGGGAATACCTTTAGGGCAGCAAGTAGACTCGTGAGAGGTCATGAACAAGCTCCATGGGTGATGCAGGAGCATCATCATCAAGTACACATGGCATAACAACTCAACACCTAAAAGCCAATCTGGACTCTCGAACTCTAGCCAATACTACAAATATTTTGAAGCGATAGAAAACAAAAGAGGAAAGATCACACGCGTGGAGACAAAGTGAGCACACGTTACTTGGGAGCTTAACCCTAGTCTCAATGTAACCACAATTAGATAGTAGTTAGTTTGTTTCTTTTGTATAAAGAGAGATCTTGTATGCCCAAAAGAAGGGCTACGAGAATTATGAGCAAGTAGGAATTTATGAATAGTAGTTGTTGCTTTGATTTTAGCTGTAATGATTTTCTTGATTTTGAATGAATATAACAGAGGAAAATTGATCCAATGTATGGTGTGAATATTGTTTACAATTTCCCTGTTGTTGTCGTTAATATTTTCAAGAATGAATGAATCTTGCTACGAGTGTATGTAGATTTGAAATGCTTGCATAAAATTTAAAATCGCTTTTCTTCGTGAGCTAGTGTAAGGTGTGCACACAGTCCACAAGGAGTGTGTTGACAGGTTCAGTTTTGACTCGTAAATCTCAGGAGAAATAATGTAAGATTCCCTTTGCAAGGAGTGCAAAGTGACTGCTGCAAGAAGTGCACAGTTGTCGTAAGAACTCAAATCTGTGTAAAGATTTGTTGCAAAGAGTGCACAGGTCTGGAATTTGACGAAGATTCGAAGCAACTCCGTAAATAAGTTGAAGGACGAGAGCAGAGGAACGCCAAGAGGGCGAGAAAGAATTATTTTCAAGAATATTTGGATTGAAGTTTGACGAATTTCCCGGAAAATCAAGAAGTGTTTGGGAGATAGAAATCTTTGAGGAGATCAATCTTGGGAGGGGTAGCACTTTCCAATAAGTGCGAACGAGATCCAAGAAGCAGAATCACATGAAGGATAAAGGTCAAAGCCTTTAAATATTTTGAAAAATATTCTAAGTTAGAAGAAAGCGTAAGCTCGAGGGAAAATATCTGGATCGTTCGATCAACGTCCAGACAATGAGGAGTGAGCGCAAAGGAAAATATCTCAGTCGTCCAATCTAAGCACAAAGAAAAGATCTATGTCATTCAATCTGAGAGTGAGAGAAAGGATCTTAGCCGCTCGATCTACGCGCAAAAGGATCGTAACCATCCGATCAAGGTAAAGTGCACTAACCTTAAAGCTTTGAAAGTGTACAGGAGAATCAGACTTACAAAAATCTAAAATCATTAGAATCATCCGTTGTCAAGGAGGACACGTGGTGAGAGATCATCATTTCGCTGACTTACAGAGTGGAAAGGTCAAAGAGCAGAGTTGTGAGGATTCGCGAACTAAAAACTCGTGAAAAGATCACAGTCGTTGATCGTTCTGAAATCATCGAGAGCATCCATCATCAAGGACATGTGGTGAGAGATCAACATTTCCCTGACTCGTGACTTAAATAAGTCAAAGGCAGAGTTACAATATCTCATGAAACACGAAATCGTGATTTGATCTGAGCCGTAAGTTTGAGGAGAGATCTGGACCGTTGATTGTCTAGGGAGACGATTCGCAAAGTGAGAACTCGTGAAATGTGAAATCATGAAGTGCTCGAAATATTGGCCCACTGTCATAGCGAAGGGTCACATTGGTGAAGGGGAATAGAGGGGCTAGCATGCACTAGGCTTCTGTCGGTATTTAAGGAGTTGTGAGAGTCGAAGTGACTTGCATGTAAAGACCCAATACGCGAAGTCGCGACGTGACTTTTGATTAGGCGATTGGTCACAACCTTGGCCATATAAAGGGAGGGGCTTAACTAGGAGAGCTAGCGTCTAAATGCGTTGAAGCTTAAACGCGTTAAGGAGAAAGCCTCGGGTTCCATATAACCTATGCTTTACAGGAAAGAGGGCCTGTTAAGTGGATTTAAGGTTCTTGAGGGCCAAAGAGTCAATCAGACTCAGTTTCTTGATCGATCCTAGACCAGGAGGTCGCACAGTCCTTAGGAGAGAAGGGGGGTCTGCATCAAGTGGCATCAGAGCTGATTTTCATCTATATATTTCAGGCGAAGGAGAAAAAGAACTTGACATTGTATTCTATGTGTGAGAGATGTTCAACACAATGCCACCGAGGAGATGAGGGGAGCCACCATTAGCCAATCGTGTTGTAGAAAGAGAGATGTGAGAGCTTCGTGAAAGTTTGGAAGCGATGGAAGCAGTGCAGAGAAGAGCACCTGATGCTGGAGACGTCAGTGATGCAGAGAGAGAAGATATAGAAGTCGAAGAAGCTGTAGGGGAACACGTTGTCGAAGAACGCTTGCTAAGAGCAGTTGTTAGATTACAAAGAGGAATTCTACAAGTTGGACATCAGAGTTGGACAAAGAGAGCGGGACGAAGAAAAAGTTGCCAGATATATAAATGGCCTGAGGTACGAAATCCAGGATGAGCTCAGCATGATGTCAGTAAGGATAGTGGAGGATTCTTATCAGTTTGCGTTGAAGGAAGAAGAGAAGTTGGCCAGAAAAAAAAGCCAACGAGGTAGAGGTAAGATCTCAGCCCCAAACAAAGGCAAGGGAGTTGCCCATGACAAGGCGTATAATTCCAAAGATGAGGTTGGAACTCCACACAGTCACTCGGAAAGAGGAGGAATTTCCCAAGGAAGACATGGTGGTGGAAGAAACTCTTCTAGAGGAAGAGGCAGAGGAGGAATAAGATGTTATTCATGTGGAAAGACAGGGCACATGTCTTGGGAATGCCCGAGAAAAATAAATAAGGAGGAGAAGCTCACATTTTGGAAGCACAAAGAGGTAATGTTGAAGCAGAGGAAGTAGAGGATGGAACATCCCTGATGATGAGAAAGGTTCTCTTAAAACCAGCGACAGAAGTTAAAAATCCAGTACAGAGGAATAGTCTATTCAGGACAGCTTGAAAGACTAAAGACAGAGTATGCAAGGTGATAATTGACAGTGGGAGCAATGATAACTTAGTATCCATGGAGATGGTGGAGAAATTGGAGCTAGAGACAATTGCACACCTAGAGCCATATAAAGTCTCATGGTTGCAGAAAGGACACCAGGTAATGGTTACTAAACAATGCTTGGTTGAATTTAAGATAGGAGGATACAAAGATGAAATTTTGTGTGATGTAATTCCCATGGATGTAGGCCATATTTTGTTGGGAAGACCATGGCAGTTTGACAGGAATTTCATTCATGATGGGAGGAAGAATACATACACCTTGGAGAAGAATGGTAGGACACACATGTTGTTGCCAATAGAGGAGAAGAAAGTGAAAGGGGAATCCAGCATAAGCATACTTCTCATGAGTGGGAAGGAACTCCTGAAAGAAGTTAAGAAAGGACAGGAGATGCAGTTTGTTGTAGTGAGTAAACCCAGAGCTATTCTTACTAGTACTTCGATGGATGATTTGCCTGAAGAAGTTCAGGAATTGTTGGATACTTTTTGCGACATAGTGGTGGATGAGCTTCCTAACTCATTGCCACCCATCAGAAGTATTAGCCATCATATTGATTTGATACTGGGGGCAAGTCTACCAAACAAAGCGGCATACAGACTGACACCTCGAGAGAATGAGGAGGTAAAGAACCAGGTCCAAGAATTGTTAGACAAGGGTTTGGTCAGAGAGAGCTTGAGCCCATGTGCAGTACCAACTGTGTTGAGTCCAAAGAAATATGGAGGATGGAGAATGTGTATAGACTCGAGAGCCATCAACAAGATCACTATCAGGTATAGATTCCCTTTGCCAAGAATAGATGATTTGATGGACTGTTTAAGTGGGGCAAATTTATTGTCTAAGATAGATTTGAAAAGTGGATATCACCATATCAGAATGAGAGAAGGTGATGACTGGAAGACAACCTTTAAGACAAATGAAGGTTTGTATGAGTGTCTTGTTGTGCCATTTGGCTTAACCAATGCCTTGAGTACTTTTATGAGGTTGATGAATGAAATACTAAAATATTTCATTGTCAAGTTCATGGTGGTATATCTAGATGATATACTGATCTTTAGCAAGACTAAAGAGGAGCATTTAAGGCACCTAACACTAGTGATGAGGAGACTACAGCAGGAGAAGTTGTTGATAACCCTGAAGAAGTCCTCTTTTATGAATACAGAACTCATTTACTTGGGTTTTGTGATCTCTTCAAATGAACTAAAGATGGATCTGGAGAAGGTGAAAGAAATCAAATAATGGTCATCGCCAAGGAGCATGTTTGAGGTAAGAAGCTTCCATGGATTATTGAGTTTCTATAGGAATTTCATCAGATATTTCAGTGGAATTTGTGCACCAATGTTGGATACAGTGAAGAAGAGGCACAAGTCTTTTAAATGGATAGAAGAGGCCTAGAAGAGCTTCAATACACTAAAGGAGAAAGTAACAGAGCGACCAATTCTGGTCTTGCCAAATTTTGAGAAGACATTTCAGGTAAGGTTTGATGCAAGTGGTGTTGTGAATGGAGGAGTTTTGAGCCAGGACAATAGACCTGTTGCTTACTTCAACGAGAATTTGAATGAGGCTAAGAGAAAATACTCCACCTATGACAAAGATTTTTATGCCATAATCCAAGCCCTAAAGGAATGGAGACATTACCTTGTCCCACAAGAATTTGTCTTGTATAGGGATAACCAAGATTTACGATTCATAACCAAAAAGGAAAAATTGAATCAGAGGCATGCGAAGTGGATTGAGTATATGCAGAATTTTACTTTTGTCATAAAACATATTGTTGGGAATGCTAACATAGTTGTTGATGCATTGAGCAGGAGATGTTTGACTCTGTAGGAATTTCAGGTAAATACCTTAGGGTTTGAACACTTTGAGGAAATGTACAGTGGTGATCCAGATTTCAAGGAAGCATATGAAGCATGCGTGAATCCTTTGTTGAGAGATAGGATCTAGTGGACAGAGTATATGATTCAAGAGGGATTGTTCTTCAAGGGAAATCAATTGTGCATACCAAAATTCTCAATGAGGGATAACCTTTTGAAGGAAAAACATAGTGGAGGATTGGTTGGACATTTCGGCCATCATAACACATTTGCGCAGTTGGGTAGTTCATACCATTGGCCAGGTATGAGAACAAATGTAATAAAATTCGTGAACAAATGCAGAATCTACCAACATGCAAAAGGTAAAAGACAGAACACTGGATTGTATCAACCATTGCCCATACCAGAGAGGCCTTGGGATGCAATAAGCATGGATTTTGTGTTGGGATTGCCAAGAACACAAAGAGGATGTGATTCCATATTTGTGGTGGTGGATAGATTTTCAAATATGGCACACTTTATCCCATGTCAGAAGACCAATGATGCAACAGATGTTGCAAACATGTTTTTCAAGGAAGTTGTGAGACTTCACGGCCTACCCAGAAGCATTGTCTCGGACAGAAACACGAAATGTGTTCGTTATTTTTGTAGAACATTGTGGAAGAAGTTGGGGAAAGATTTGTCCTTCAGCTCGGCTTATCACCCTCATACAGATGGGCAGACTGAGGTGGTAAACAGAAGTTTTGGAAACTTATTGAGGAGGCTGGTCACTAAGCACCATAATCAATGGGATCATATTCTTCCACAAGCAGAATTTGCATACAACGACTCACCAAACACGAGCACTGGGAAGAGCCTGTTCCAAATATTGTATGGAATGCAACCCAGGGGAGTATTTGAGTTGAGAGACTTGGAACAGAGTGAGATCGGAAGCGTTGGAGCAGAAGATTTTGCTGCAGAAATGTAGAAGCTCCATAGCCAAATTAGGGGGCAGTTGCAAAATTCTAGCCAAGAGTACAAACATGGAGCTGATCAACATCGTCGAGAGATCAAATTTGAAATAGGAGATCGGGTTCTAGCACATCTCAGGAAGGAAAGGTTCCTTAGGGGGACATATAACAAGATAAATATGAAGAAGATATGACCATGTAAGATCTTGAGGAAGTTTGATGCAAATGCCTATGAGATTGAGCTACTAGATGATGTGGACATATCGTCCATATTCAACGTTTCAGACCTATATCCTTATAGGAAGGATGACATAGAGGGATCAACAGATCAAGGAAAGATTCAGTAGGAGAAACAAATGCCTATAGCAGAAGAACCATAGATGGAAAAGATCGTTGATCATAGGATTGGTAAGAAGGCCAAGAGGAAGACCTGTTTTGAATATTTGGTCAAGTGGAAAGGACACCCAATAGAAGATGCCAGTTGGGAAAGTGAAGTTTATATCCAGAAGCATGGAAATTCGGTACAGGAGCTCATGGAAAGGAGTCCATGATTTTTTGTCCAGGAGGAGTATGATGCAGGAGCATCGTCAACAAGTACACGTGGCAAGACAACTCAACGCCTGAGAGCCAATCCGAAGTCTCGAATGCTAGCCAGTACTGCAAATATTTTGAAGTGATAGAAAACAAAAGAGGAAAGATCACACTCGTGGAGACAAAGTGAGCACGCGTGACTTGGGAGCTTAACCCTAGTCTCAATGTAACTGTAATTAGATAGCAGTTAGTTTGTTTCTTTTGTATAAAGAGAGATCTTGTACGCCCAAAAGAAGGGTTATGAGAATTATGAGCAAGTAGGAATTTATGAACAGTAGTTGTTTCTTTGATTTTAGTTGTAACCATTTTCTTGATTTTAAATGAATATAACAGAGGAAAATTGATCCAATGTATGGTGTGAATATTGTTTACAATTTCCCTGTTGTTGTCGTTAATGTTTTCAAGAATGAATGAATCTTTCTATGAGTGTATGTAGATTTGAAATGCTTGCATAAAATTTAAAATTGCTTTTCTTCGTGAGATGGTCCAAGGTGTGCACACAGTCTGCAAGGAGTGCATTGAAAGGGTCTCTTTCGACTCGTAAATCTCAGGAGAAATAGCGTAAGATTCCCTTTGCAAGGAGTGCAAAGTGACTGCTGCAAGAAGTGCATAGTCGTCGCAAGAACTCAAATATGTGTAAAGATCTGTTGCAAAGAGTGCATAGGTCTAGAATTCGACGAAGAGTCGAAGTGACTCCGTAAATAAGTCGAAGGACAAGAGAAAAGGAACGCCAAGAGGGCGAGAAAAATTCTTTTCAAGAATCTTTGGATCTAAGTTTGATGAATTTCTAGGAAAAGCAAGAAGTGTTTGGGAGATCAAAATCTTTGAGGAGATCAAGCTCGGGAGGGGTATCACTTTCCAAGAAGTGCGAACAAGATCCAAGAAGTGGACTCACAGGAAGGATAAAGGTCAAAGCCTTTAAATCCTTCGAAAAATCTTCTAAGTTAGAAGAAAGCGTAAGCTCAAGGGAAAAGATCTGGATCATCCAGACAACGAGGAGTGAGTGCAAAGGAAAATATCTCAGTCGTTCGATCTAAGCGCAAAGAAAATATCTTAGTCGTTCGATCTGAGAGCTAGAGAAAGGATCTTAGCCACCCGATCTATGTGCAAAAGGATCGTAATCATCTGATCAAGGTAAAGTGCACTAACCTTAAAGCTTTGAAAGTGTACAGGAGAATGAGACTTACGAAACTCCAAAATCATCGAAGCCATCTGTTGTCAAGGACGACACGTGGTGAGAGATTAGCATTTTGTTGATTCGCAGAGTGGAAAAGTCAAAGAGAAAAGTTGTCAGGATTCGCGAAGTGCGAACTCGCGAAAAGATCACAGTCATTGATTGTTCTGAAATCATTAAGACCGTCCATCATCAAGGACACGTGGTGAGAGATCAGCATTTCAATGAATCGTGACTTAAAGAAGTCAAAGGCAGAGTTACAAGATCTCGCGAAACGCGAAATCGCAATTTGATTTAAGTCGTCGGATCAAGGAGAGATATGGACTGTTGATTGTCTAGGGAGACAATTCACAAAGTGAGAACTCGCGAAACGTGAAATCACGAAGTGCTCGAAAGATTGGACCATGGTCATAGAGAAGGGTCACATCGATGAAGGGGAATAAAGGGGCTAGCATGCGCTAGGCTCCTATCGGGATTTCGGGAGTCGAGAGAGTTGGAGTAACTAGCATGTAAAGACTTGATACGCGAAGTCGCGACGCACCTTTTGATTAGGCAACTGGTCATAGCCTTGGCCACATAAAGGGAGGGGCTTAACCAGGAGAGTTAGCGTGTAAATACATTGAAGCTTAAGGCATTAAGGAGAAATCCACGAGTTCCATATAACCTGCGCTTTAAGGGAAAGAGGGAATGTTAAGTGGATTTGAGGTTCTTGAGGGCCAAAGAGTCAATCAGACTCAATTTGTTGATCGATCCTAGACCGGGAGGTCGCACAGTCCTTAGGAGAGAAGGGGGCTCTCCATCAATGGGACATCCTCCAATTTGGAAAGTTTAAACCACTTTTCAACTTCCTGTGGGAGTCTTGTCTTCTGGGCTACAAATTCCTCTGTGACCTCCAATTGCACATCCCCTACCTTGGCCCTAAACCCATCAAATGTCTGTGTGAAGGCTTGTGCGACTGCAAGATTGTACCCTTCAAATTTCCTAAGGAAGATATCCCAATCGTGAACCTTCAAATCATTTATGGCATCATCATTGGCAAGAAGAGCTTGACATTCATTCGGTTTGATTCAAACCACAGGGGTCGTGGCCACCGTGAAAAGGACACAAAAGATATCACAGGGGGGAGACTTGGGCTTCCAATAAACTAGTAGCAGAGAGAGGTCTGTGCAAACTAAAATGGCCCAAAAACTGTTGAAATAATGTAACTGCGAAGAGAATTCTTATTATTATTGGATTAAATCCCCATTGTGGATTAATCATGTCATTATTATTATTATTGTTATTCAATTAATCCCCATTGTGGATTAATCATGTCAGTAATTGTATAAGGACCAAATCCCCTTTTGTGGATTGGTCATCGGACAATTATAAAGGGAAGAATAAGAAGTCGGCCCCAACAGTTATTATGGAAGACCCAAAATTAATTAAAGGTGGGTTTACCCACCCAGAGTGAGAGGTC